>JASKUP010000397.1:0-25500 GCA_030448955.1 Trichopoda pennipes
ACATACAACAAAATAAAAGGAATTTTAAAACATAACCTAAAACCACAAAACGATCATCATAACCAAATTCAGTTTCCATCACTGTCACCAAGTGCCATCACTATTGCAAAATACTTAAAACGAAAAGTAACGGGAGTTTTTTTCCATGCTTACAGACAAATGTCTATAGGCTTACTCTTTACACTTGCATGATAAATGTTCTGATTCCACTCATTCCAATCATACCATAAACTAGTAAGCATTAAAACGGCAGTTGTGAAAAAAAATTGTTTAAGTCAGACAATAATGCAAATAAAGAACAAAAATAAAACTGTAAAAAGAAAAATTAAAAACGTTTGGAATAAACAAAATATACTAATAATTTAGTGAGCAAAAAACAATAGTGCAAATAAAGAACAAAAAAAAAACACAAAACTGTAAAAGGGAATATTAAAAAACGTTTGGAATAGAGAAGATATATGCAAGGTTTAGTGAACGAACAACAACAAAGTTGAAAATAAAACAACAACAATTCCACAAGAAGCAAACAACGATAACCAAAGAAAGAGGTGAGTGAAAAAATTGATCAGTAGTGCGATTCAGTAACTTTTAACGATTCGATACCATGTTAATGCTTTCTACACATTTGATTGTTTGCACTAACGATAGTGCGATTCAGAACCTGCTTGTTATTGCTAGTCGACAAACATTGAAAACAAGTGGCATCTCTGTAAACATATACGAAAAGCACAAAGAAGAATGTATAAAAAACAAACAATTGTTGAAGAAAATTTGTCATATATTATTTTAATTATCAAAATTTTTCAACTTTTTTGTATAAGATAAGTAAAAAATATGCAGAAAATATGTTTTTGGTTGAATTGCTACAAATTTTCTTATTTGGTTTTGTATTACCTTTTTTTGTTTACTTTTACTTTAAATTGAAAATTTATTTATTTTTTAATGTTGTCGACTATTATAACAACCAAAATGAAATGTAGGTTAGCTAACGCTTTTTAACGTCGACAACTGTAACTTAACAATAACGAATGTTGTTTTAAAAGTTACTGAATATCCAAATCGACAATTTTGTTGTTAAAATTTTTTAACAATAACAATTGTCCTTATAACATAATAGTGAATCGCACTACAGATATTAAAAGTATATGTACATGTATGTACATATGTAATTTATTGCAACTACAGTGGTGGTAAATTAAATACAACCACCGGGCAAAAAGAAAACAAAACATTCAACCTTTGGCAGAGATTACTACGAAGTACGTGTATTTTAGCAAAGTGGTAGTATATTATAGTTTTCAGGTTGGATTCAGGTGGTTGAGGAAAAGATTTAAGGATTTGTTAAAGGAAACTAATCGGCTCCACTAAGAATCAATGATGGCAGCTAAACGGAGATGCAAATTCGACATTAACCAGGTGGAAACATTTTGCAAGAATTTTGAGGCAACAGAACATGAAGATCGTTCATTACCATATTTGGAAATATCTCAGGTGGAAATAGATAGAAGATGGAATAAATTAAATGATTCATATGAAACTTACATAACGGAAGACTATAAAGAAGAACAACCAGACTTTAAGGATGAATTGTCTCTTAATTATGAGAAAGCTTGCGATAAGGCGCATAAAACTAAAGCTAAAATAATGAGTTTAATTTCTTTAGGTAGAACAGTGAATCAAAATGAATTAACGGCTCTTAATCAGACATCTATGACAATAAAGTTACCACCATGTGACGTAGAGGTTTTTGAAGGAGGATATGCAAAGTGGCCAGCATTCAGGGACATGTTTCAAGCAGTAATCGGCAAACATCCAAATTTGGCACCAGCTCAAAAGCTGTATCACTTACGCAGCAAGACGAGAGGGGAGGCCAACCAAATCGTAAAGCGGTTTGATTTGGTTGATGAAAATTTCACTTTGGCCTGGGAGGCATTAAAAAATCGATTCGATAATCCACGTATCCTCGCTCATCAGCAAATGAGGCAAATGTTTGGTATGCAAGCCATTCAAATCGAGAGCGCGAAAACAATAAGAAATGTTCAGAGTGTACTCAGCGAAAGTTTAGCTATTTTTAATTCACTTCAGCTTACAAAATCGTGGGATGCTATATTAATATATTTATGCATTTCTAAGCTTCCTGAAGAAACTATGCGAGCTTGGGAAAATTCGTTAGCTGATCACAAGAGTTGGCCCACATGGCAAGATATGTCCAATTATCTATCGAAAAGGATAGAAATGCTTGAAACGGTTTCCGATATGAGAAAACCGTATTGTAAGGAAAATCATGCAGCAAAAAACCAATCATTTTATTCTCATTTAGAGCAAAAGAGCGTCAAAGTCAATTGCAAGATGTGTAAACAAAACCACCCTTTACGATTTTGCAAACAATTCAAATCCTTGTCAGTAGGCGACAGGATAAAGTTCGTCTTTTCCAAAAAGTATTGTGTCAACTGTCTGTCCCATAATCATTTTAAATCTAAGTGCCAAAGTACTAGTCTGTGTACTTTATGTAATCAGAAGCATCACACTATGCTACATCTAGAGAAAAAGGATAAGGTAAATAAGGACTCTCAAAATCGAAACTTATCCCGACAATTTTCACCAGAGGAAAGGCCGACGTCAACAGGTATCACTAATACCAAGAATTGTCACCCTACCCCCCCTAGTACCAGTGCAAGGGACTATGTCCACAGTTATTTTTCTCGTAATGAAGGAACAACTCTTTTGCCCACAGCGTTGGTGGACATCGAGCATTTAGGCGAGAAATTTGTTGTTCGGGTCCTGTTAGATGCAGGTTCGGAGAAGACTTTCGTTTCTACTCGAATTCAACAAAGGCTGTCTATACCTATAGAATACCATAATTCTCAAATATCTGGGCTTGGTGGGACAGTAGTAGGAAACTCAAAAGGAAGGTGTTCAATAATTCTAAAATCTAGAGTGTCTGATTTTAGAATCAAGACGAAGGCAATTGTAGTACCAAAGCTATCGCACCTTTTGCCCTCAAGACCTATAAAAGTAAAAGGCCTTAAAGTGATCGAAAACGTAACATTGGCAGATCCTTACTTTTTTAAGCCAGCAAGCATCGATATGATAATTGGCAGCGATTATTTACCACTAATTAATTTAAAGGGTATTAAACCAAACATCGCAGATGGTCTCGAGGCAAGGGAATCGCATTTTGGATGGTACCTGTCGGGTCCCGTACCCAATAATGAAATCAATTCATTTTCTTGTGTGGTTCAAACCTTTGATGATACGGCTCTTCAAGAGCAATTAAGGAAATTCTGGGAGCTGGAAGAGGCTGATGGAAAGTATCTAGAGGAAAAAACCGATAATTATTGTGAACAGTTTTATCAAAAGACTACAACACGACGATCGGATGGTAGATACGTTGTCCGTCTTCCTTTTAAGGAAGAATTTCCACAGGATATATTTTTGGGACCTTCGCGAAACATGGCGCTAGCCCAATATTATAGAATGGAGAAAATTCTAGAAAAGACCCCCGACTTAAAGAAAGAATACGCAAATGTTATTCAGGAGTATAGAAGATTAGATCATATGAAGTTAGTGCGTCACTTCGAAGATGAGATCGGTAAACAATCTTCGTTTTATCTTCCACACCATGCGGTCATCCGACCCGAGAGTAAGACTACTAAATTAAGAGTGGTATTCAATGCTTCAAAGAAAACCAGCAGCGGTTATTCTTTAAACGATGTATTACACCAGGGTCCGATACTTCAAACGGATTTGGTACAAATTTTGTTGCGTTGGCGATTCTACAAATACGTGTTTACAGGCGATATTCAGAAGATGTATCGGCAGATTTTAGTACACGAGGAAGATCAGCCATATCAGCAAATATTATTTCGAGAAAATGATCAAGGTCCAGTAAAAACGTTTCAACTGAAAACAGTGACCTTCGGAGTTAATTGTGCTCCATTTTTGGCAATCCGCACTTTACAGAAGCTAAGTCGGGACTGCCAGAGCTTGTATCCAGAGGCATCGTTCATTTTAAAGAACGAAATTTATGTAGACGACATTTTGTCTGGTGGACATACGCTTATTGAAGCGAAAACAAAACAGCAGCAGCTCATCAAGGCGTTAAATTCCGCAGGATTTCCTTTAAAAAAGATAACAGCAAATGATTGCGAATTACTTCAAAATTTGCCCCGGGAAGATCTTCTGGATGAAGATTTTCTAAGATTTGACTGGTCAAGCATGGTAAAGACGCTAGGTATCCGTTGGAACGCTAAAGCGGATTATTTCTATTATGTCTCAGATCCGATAGAAATTCTACCTTCCACTACGAAGAGAAAAATTTTGTCAGGCATTGCAAGATTATTTGACCCACTAGGATGGCTGGGCCCAATTGTAATAATTGCCAAGCTTTTGATGCAGGAATTATGGCAGCAAAAATCCGAGTGGGATGAATCGGTTTCGCCACAAATTTTAATAAAGTGGAATCTTTTTTTGAAAAATTTGTCGGGCATATCAGAGATAAAAATTCATAGGTGGATTAATTTTGCTCCGCATTACCGCATACAAATTCATGGATTCTGTGACGCATCTGAAAAAGCTTATTGTGCTATGCTATTTTTGAGAACTGAGAGTCCAGAGGGCACTATTAATAGTAATTTGGTAATAGCAAAAACGAAAGTGGCTCCACTAAAGAGAACTACAGTTCCTAAACTTGAATTGTGTGGAGCTCTGTTACTTACAAAGCTGATAAGAAATCTGGAAAACTATCTAAAAATTTCGTATGAAAGATTCTTGTGGACGGACTCTGCAATTGTGCTTGGATGGCTGCAGAAAGATCCCGCAACATTGAAAACATTCGTAGGAAACCGAGTGTCACAAATTCTCAGCGTCTCTTGCACAGATCAATGGAAACATGTAAAGTCTCAAGAAAATCCCGCAGACTTAGGCAGTCGAGGATGCTACCCAAAAGAACTGATGCAGAGCACGCTCTGGTGGAACGGGCCCAATTGGCTTAAGCAACCAAAGGCTGACTGGCCAACACCACGCTCTTTTGATCCCACGGACTTAGAAACAAAGAAAGTTATAAGTGTCCCCAACGACAGCCGTATCACCGAAGAAAGCAACAAAAACTTCCACTTGAAAGTGCAGAAAGTAAATTCAGACTCAAGGACATCACATTTGGAGTATCTTCAACCAAGTGATGTGTTAGAAGAATTTTCTTCATTGGATCGAGCGTTAAGAATCATCAGCTACAGGCTTCGATTTATTTATCGCATCATGAAGAAACCTACTTACACTGAAAACTTTATAACGGCCGATTAAATCGAATTAACGATAACCCGGATCATCGCCATCTCTCAAAAAATTTACTTTCCCAGCGAGTACCAACGTCTAAAAGAAAATAGACCTCTATCTCGTAGGAGTAGACTTTTACCTTTAAGTCCATTTCTCGACAAGAATGAACATTTGAGAGTAGGTGGACGTCTTAATAATTCGGGACTCCGGTATGAAGAGCAGCACCCAATAATTATCTCAGAGATGTCTCACTTTGCAAGACTACTTGTTGATTTTACGCATCGCATCTTGCTACATGCAGAACATAACATTATGCTAAGAGCCATTAGGCAGGGATTCTATATCCCCAGACTAAAAAATCTTGTACGGAAGTGCATTCGAAATTGTAAGAAATGCACAATTTATAAACAAAAGGTTCAGCAACAACTTATGGCGGCTTTCCCCTCGGAAAGAGTAAATTTTACTCTACCATTTACATACACGGGAGTTGACTTCGCCGGCCCGTTTAATATTAAATCCTCAAATTTGAGAAATGCCAAAATTTTGAAAGGTTATGCTGCGGTTTTTGTATGCTTCTCCACACGAGCAGTTCACTTGGAAACTTGCTCAGATCTCTCCACTGATGCCTTTCTTGCTTGTTTTAGTCGGTTTACAGGACGAAGAGGTCTTCCGAAGACAATGTTCTCGGACAACGGTAGAAATTTTATTGGAGCGAACTATGCACTACTCAAAGCCCACAATCAGTTTCTCAAAAAAGCGGAAGAGGCTTTGATTAACAAATACACCTCCTTAGGATTTACTTGGTCGTTTGTACCACCTTACGCCCCTCATATGGGCGGCCTATGGGAGGCTGCCGTTAAAAGCATGAAAACGCATCTAAAAAAGATTACCAACTCCCTATGCTTTACATTTGAGGAATTTACCACTCTGCTTGTAAGAATTGAAGCCGTACTGAACTCAAGACCATTGTCAGCAATCACGGAAAACCCGGACGAGGTTCTGCCGCTGACTCCTGGTCATTTTTTACGTGGTGCTCCCATTGTTGCTCCGCCTGAAGCTCCAGCAGAACCACCACTGCCTAGTTTAACACTTTTAAAACGCTGGGACCAGTTGAAAACTCTACAACAAATATTCGCCAGGCGATGGAAAAACGAATATATCACTGAACTGCAAAGGCGTTACAAATGGAAACAGGAGAGGAACAATCTCAAACCAGACGATATTGTAATAATTAACGACGATTTGCTACCCCCCACCGAATGGCGCCTTGGACGCGTCACCAACGTAATTCATGGAAAAGATGGCAAAGTTCGAGTTGCAGACATTTCGACACAAAATGGGATCATTCGAAGATCCATTACAAAGCTTTGTTTACTTCCCACCAATTTGACACACTAACCATTAACACAAACAAAAACAAAAAAAAACCCTTTTTATCAAACCAAGTATCATAGCTAGTAGTCGCACAATTTATTCTTTAGCACTGTATATATTTCTTTTGTCCCCTTTTTTTTTTTGTTTCTTAGATGGAAGGAAAACGCCCCCGATGCCACGCGTGCCGTAAAAATCACCCTTTAAAATACTGTGAGGTCTTCAGGTCATGGTCTGTCGAGCTTCGCCGCCTTACCACTCGGAACAAGGGGTATTGCCTGAACTGCTTGGCGCAATCGCATACACGACAGTGGTGCACCTCTACAACACGATGCAGTGTCCGAGTTGAAGATGACAAGTTGTGCAACATGAAGCACCATTCCATGCTACACCGTGCGACAAGTGACCCGTGGTCATCAAGTTTGGATGACCTTTGTCATGATCATCCGTGTCCTGGAAGTGATGAGTCGAGCGATCCCGATGAGACTCAATCCAAAAACAACAGCAATGAAAAACGCATTGTACAAAGAGATGCACTTTTCCCTCCTCATGAGGTCCAATCTGAAACCCCTTCAGCGCCACTACGTTCAATTCCGACCAGCGGAGTCATGATCAAACCTGTGATACGAGTCAGCCTCAATTATCGTGGAGAGAAGATGTATACCACTTTCATACTTGACCCGACTCTGCAGGAATCACACCTCCTTGTTAACGTGGCACGAATTCTTCCAGGATTCAAGCCCATCGAAGGTTTAGGAAAATTTATTTTGGAACCTACTTTCCCGCATCAGGACCAGGATAGAATTCAAATCGTCTTGCGTCTGGTCAACCGGTTGAAATCCCAGATTCCAACTTCTCCTAACGACGAAAGGATCGCAAAACATTTTGCATCATACCACCCCTTAGCTCACCCCGAATTTGCAACATTAAGAGAAATTGACGGTATTTTGGGGCAAGATGTTTGTACCCGAATCATCCACCCACCATTTGCTCGAGAAGCTAAAACATCCATCAACGTGCAACAGTCTCCGTTCGGATGGATCATTTTCGGAGAGTGGAAGGGCTGTACATGCCATTCTTCGCCGGCCGGAGTATGTTGAACCGTGTTCAACAAGTTAATTACTTTCTTTTTTTTTCTTTCTCATTTATATATTATCTTTTTTAATACCATGGCTTTGCCATCCCTGAATTCAATCATTTCGTTACTTATTTTATCTTACTCACTTACGTAGTTATCTGCATTTATTAACTAATATTATTGTTTCTCTTTCATTCTCGTAACAAAGGGACGTATTTGTTCTTCTCTTTCCTTTTACCGAAAGATAATATGTATAATGTATATATAATAATATATGTATTTAATGTAATATATACAATAATTTAGTTTAAGTTTTAGTTGAAGTTTGATAGTGAATAAAGCAACAGGCTCAGCTTAGCTCTTAAGTTCAAAAGGAACTTTGCAGTTTTATTTATTTTCAAAAGGCAACTCAATCACTAGGGAGAGGAGGTACCTCAACCCTACAATGACTAAAGAAATGAATCAAACTCTGACGTTCGTACACAATTTATTGTGTTAATTGGTTTTGCCAGTGAAATTATGGAATATGTTTTTCATCATTTTCAAAATAATTTTATTCATTGCTTTCATATAGCATATTATTTTTATATCTCGAGGTAAATCTTTGAAAACGAACTTTTGCATAAGAATGCATTTTGTTTACAAACAAAAATTCTCTTGAAATATTACCTTCTCTCCGTCAAATACGAAGTAGACAAAAATAATATACTTGGGAAAATTTTTTATTTTTGCTATAAAGGAAAAAAGTTTGCTTCTTTCATACTTGCATCTCAAATATACGTATAGAGAATTTATTACCTATAAATTTCAAATGTTCATTTTTTAGCAATAACATACCCCAGAAGAGCGTACATTAAATTGAAATTTTACTATCGTCTTAAATATTTTTCGTCTTCTTTTATATATATATATATATATATATATATATCATAGCTGTTAAGTAATGATTACTAATCGTAATAATTAGTAATTAGATTATTTTTTTTTTTAAGTTGAAGTAATGATTACATTACGATTATTTTTAATTTCGCGCGATTACTAATTGATTACATTACAGATAATCCAAAAATAATCAAGATTAATAAAAATTACGAGAAAGCAATCAAAAATAATAAAAAGTAATCAAAAAATAATTCGACTACTTTCAAGAACTATTTTCGATTATTTTTGATTATTTATTTTTATTTGGCAAAATTATGGCAAAACTGTCACAAATGCATGTGTTTACCATTCTTTAATAAGTTGTTTTTTTCATTTTTTAGTTTTTGTTATTGTTTTTCATCGATTAGATAATTGATAACCTGTTTGCATTCTTCATAATTTTGCATTCTGCTTGCGGTACTTATTGTTTTTATTATTAACATTTTCTTTTGTTTGTCACACATTCCACTTGTACAAGAGGACATATGTTTGTCATTCCGTTTCTAAACAAGTTTAAAATAAAATTATTACTTAAATTATTTTTTCTTTAATTGTGCTCTATTTGTGTAAATATAAATTTTATACTATAAAGTATATATTTCTTTTACGTATATTTTTTGGTGAGTATTAAATATAATTTTTGTAAACTCTTATTAATAATTAGAATTCTTAGGTCAAAATGTCTGAATATATTTCTGAAACCGATTTTTCCGCAGACGATAGTATTGAAGATCCGGACTTTAATCCTACTACTAGGAAACGAAAAAACTTACTAAGTGAGGAATCAGGACCAGCCCCAAAAAAAGTCTGTGTGAACTCACTAAAAATAATTTTCAACGAAGAATTTTACACAGAAGTAGAAAAAGTAAGTTTTAAAGTTTTTTAAATTAAAGCATACAATGTATTTACAATTTTTATTGTTAGATTTCGGATAAGACAACTTGTGCAAAGTGTGTTGCATGTCATCGAGTTATAAGAGGAAGCGGTGAAGTGACTTCAAATTTCATCAAACACTTGCGAGTCAAGCACAGTGAACTTTTTAAAATATACAAAAATTATAAAGCGGGTAGCCCTTTTAGCCGTAACACACAATCTAAGTTCGATGGTCAACTGTTACATGCAATAATTGATTGTTCATTGCCCCCTTCTATTCTTGAAAAGAAATCCTTTATAGATCTTTTTGAAACAACAGGTATGAAGGTGATGTGTAGGCAAACAGCGGCTAAGAAATTGGAAACAAAATATACCATAATGATAAAAAATGTAAAAGAACACATGGTTTGTTCTAAATATTTTTGTACCACAGCAGATGTTTGGTCTGGAAATCACAAAAGCTTCCTTGGATATACGTGTCATTGGCTTACAGACAATTTTGAACGCAAATCGGCAGCCTTGGCATGTCGAAGAATTTGTGGAGCACACACCGCAGAAAATATTGCGCAGATGATTACTGAAATCAACACTGCCTTTGGTTTGAACAGCTCAAACATTGTTTTGACCATTACGGACAACGGTTCAAATTTTGTAAAAGCATTTAGAGATTACGGTGTGGGAAATGAATTTTTCGAAGATGAACTTGATGATGAAATGCCAGTCTTTGAAAATGAAAGGTTGTTGCCTACGCATCAGAGATGTTGCTGCCATACTCTGAATTTACTTGCTTCAACAGATTTTAATAAAATTTTAAAAACTGAACAGCCACTGCATATCCAGCATAAGATGGTAAGTCGCAGAACAAAACGTATTCTTTTGCATTAAAAAAATAATTGGAAAAAAAGACGAAATTAAAAAAAATCTTCAAAATTGAATAGAAACTTCAAATTGAATCGTATAGTACATTCCAACTCGAATAATAAAATTGTAATACGTTTTGTACTTGTGAAACTGAGTTCAATGTTAATTTTTTTAGACATTCGATAAATGCTACAACTTGTGGAAGAAGTGCAAGTGGCCAAAGTCTTCGCAAATAATTGAAGAACACCTGGGATCATCGCTGCTTTTGCCCGTAGTTACGCGTTGGAACTCATTGTATGACGCAGTTCAAAAACTACTTTGCTTTAAGGAAAAGTTAAATAATATATATATATATATATTCGGCATTTTGTGAATGGCGTATTTTTTGATATTCACGAAAGGGCTAAACCAGACAATTTCTAATTGAAAATATTATCTCATTCCTGAAATTCTTAAGAAATCTCAACTATAGTACTATAGTTTATCCAGTTATAATACAAAAAAAATTTTAACAAACTCGGCGAGCAACTTTCTACGTAAAATTTTTCTAAAACTCAAAATAGTGCATAACTAAATGACATAAAAAAGAAATAAAAAAAACATTACTATAAGTAAACTATAAGAAAAAGTCATTTTCTTACAGTTTCTCTTTTTTCCCCAGTGCTCACTCAACTACGATATTTTAATTAAACCTTAATCCTTAGAACTGTGTAATAAAAGCAATTACACTCAAATTTAATATTTGTATGTCCACCGGTATTATGTTTGAAAGATATATGTATGTACGTGTGGTTATAAGTCTATAATAAACGAAATAGGAAATTTTATCAACAATATCTTAATTACCTGTCAACAGTGAGTATGTGACCATCTCGTACACGTATCCAGGAAACTGATTTATTTCCCAGTTGTTTCACCTTAAACGAAAAAGTAAGAATAAAGTTGAATATAAAAAACTGACTAAGTCCATAAAACTGTTTATAAAATTAAGAAAAGAAGAAAATTGGCATATTTATATGGGGGAAACAAAATTTTATGTCTCTGATGTTGCTTTTTAACTTCAAACAAATTCTTTAAACTTAACGTTAGTTTATTTTAAAAAAATATTTTTCAACTTTGTTTTCTATTGTATATCAGCAAGGACTTTTAAAATAAAATAAAATTGTTATAGATAATAACAGGATCACACAATGTATTTAAATTTGACGATAATAAGCAATACAAAAATATTTACACTTATACAATTTAATAACAAAAATATAAAAATTCTCTATATTTTTTTAAATATACGGCTAGATAGGTTGTATAACGTACTCTCTAAAAACTGTCTTAGATTATTGTTTTTCAACAATTATTTTAAAATATGCGGATATTTAATGATAAAACTTCTTGGCATTGATAAGAAAAATCTGCTTATGTTGAAGGTTATATTAATTTTTTACTCCTGACTGTCCTGCCGAATGAAATTTTATTGAACTCAAGAGAGACCGAACTCAAAATTTAAAAGTATATACAGTTACGTTTATTCCTTTTAATATACGTTTCTTTTAATAAACGTTATGTTAAATTAAAATATTTATTGCAAAATAATAGAACAGAACTTTAGAGTTTTAAATTAAATTGAATTCATTAAATTAAATTGAAATTCACTTTCAATACACACAAAATAAACATAATAGAAACTTTGTTGTCTTGACTTAACGACGCGTCCTTTCAACTTGAATTAATTTTTTTGCCCAGCAAGTGGTGCTTATAAGCGGTCCTCGCATATAAAAGAATATTCTAATTTAACATTACCCCATACTGCTGTTATCATCATTCCCTATGGGCCCTTGCGTGACTATGTGTTTTGTTTTTTTATTCTGTACTAGTTGTTTTTGTTATCTGTTAATTATCTTATTTCATATAATGTCTTATAAGCATGTTGTTGTCTTGTGTGTATAAAATTTCTACGCAGTTGAAAAATGCACAGTGGATCCCATGTTTACTTTTATACTAATAATTATTTTCTTTTCAAACTTAACAAATGATCTTCGTAACAATACTATATGAAATATGTCATATCTACCTACTGTAAAAATCTTAAAAAATATTTTTCCAAAAATTACACTTGTATTTCTCTTCTTGGTATAGGTGTTCTAGAAAAATTCAGTATTTTGCCTCTACAGAACATTTGTAAATTTTATTGGCTCTCTTTTGAGCGACCAAAACAATATGCTAGTTTTCACAAAAATAGCAGATATGCTTTATACCTAATATAATAATAGGCACTACGATTTATTTTCTTTTGCCTTGTAACTCTTAGTTATTAAGTTTATAATCCAATTGTGACTATAATTCAGCATACGAAAAAATTTGGATTTTTTTAAGAATAAAAATTAGCCGAAAGTCCTAGATACTAGTACTTTAGTTCATAAGATTTATTATAATGTTAATTATAATAGATGTTAAAATAAATGAATAAATAAATTAAGACTAAAAACAAACATAGATAACAGTTTGTATTTATTATTTCAGGAATTACGATTATTTCGAATAAAAACATTTTATTATTAAATTAAAATTTTTTTATAAAATTATTATTTATTGTTAGTCATAAACTACTCCCTAAGCTTACGGGTTAGGGACGGATGCTTGCTAACCATGTTATATAGTTAATCGAATTATGTGAAAGCAACAAAGTGTAATGGTATTGTGGCTTGCATAAACAGTCATTTTTACCGACACAGTGTAGTATGAGGTGACTGTTGTGATTGGCTTTAATTCAATTGTTTACGGGTTCCCATACGTCATCATAAATAGCTCACTCTAGCAGCGATCAGTAACGATGTATATGTAGCAAACAAAGTGTTGCATTAGAAGTGTGAGTAAATACAACCGCATGGTTGCGACGCTTTATATTCCGTATGGGAAAATAATTTACCAAAATATTGTCAAATTATTTTCCCACATTTAGCATACGAATATTTGATAAGAATAATTTTAAACCTTTTTATAAACAAATTAGAAGTAAGGAGGAATATTTCGTTTAACAAATATTGTACATAATAAACGGTTTCGTGTAAATAAATTATTTTAATGTTTTTCGAATACATCAAAAGCATATATTTAGAGCGATATAGTACTCGAATCTAAAACTGACAAAATATAATTAAACAAAATTACAAGTTTGTTTACATTAAACTGAACACTTTAATAAAGTATAAAAATATAGAAAATATTGGATAACAAAAATTTGTGTGAAATTTTATATTAACACCTATATCCCCACTAGACCGCCACTGTATATGTTTATAGTTAAAGTATTGCGGTCTAATATTCTGTTCATGTTTGAGGGAAACACTTGTTTCTATCTAATTATATGTACATTGTATTCAATATAAAGTATATTCAGCTTTCCATTACCGTAACAGTTTATTTTCAATCAAAATGTTTATGAACCTAAAACAATTTGTATATGTACGCAACACTCTCTATTTACTGAATGCATACTTAGTGGTATTTCATTAACTAAACCAGCTATTATTTTAGTCTATTATCTATAGGATGTGTTTAGGCATTGTATAAATTAATTCAATATTAAAGTTTTGTTTGATTTTTTTTAAATTTATTTACACCGCGCATTACATTTTACCAGTGTCTAAGTTTTCTTATTAGCTTTAAATTATAGGAAACGTAATTTTAATTTAGGAAACGAATATTTTTGGCATCGAAAATATCTAAAACTAAAAACAATTTTTAGATTGAGAAAGACAAAATATTTTAAAAATTTTTCTTTTTGTTCATTCATATAACTCATTTGCGGTTTGATTAAGCGTTTGTTATTTCTTGTAATTAATACTGGATTTACCATCAACTGTACATACTTATTTATAACAGTTATTTTGACTGTATTTGAAAAAATTTTGTTATTTTATAATTTACTAGCCTCGCCCCAATTTAAGCCTTCAGAAAAACTTTAGAGTAATAATACAACACAAATATTTAAATTTTTCAAAGTGCTTTATTTTAATGGAATTAGAGCGATTATCAAATCAAATGTTTTTCGATTTGTTTTCCGGAGCAAAAACAATTAACCAAGACGGTTTCCCAACACGGTACGTATAACGAAACGAATCGAAAAAAATCCGTATAATCAAGCTCAAAACATGTAATAAAAAAAAGAAGCCCGATAAATAAAAAAAACTTTGGGAAATAAAAAACAAAGTTTTTTCACATTTTTCCGCAATTTTCATTTGAAAAGCTATTAAGGAACAATTCCGTACAATATTCCATACAAAAAAACTAGTTTCGATTTTTTTGATAAATATTGTACTGAATTTCAATTTGTCGTAATGCTTTTACGTCGATGCGTGATGCACGAATATCCGGTATTAGTTTTATAATACACAAAACTCGTATAAATTGCAGCAAAAAAAAAAATAGCACATTTACTGTAGAAAATTACAATGCCAAAATGATACCTCTTATATTGCGCAAAGTCTAAATTAACGTATAATTAATGAATAATTGCACACAAAATTACATACAAAAAATAAATGTTCGAATTTTCCAACTTTTGTGGAGAGATTTTCCAATTTTCCGCATTTCACATTTTCCACAACTTTCCATGATTTACACTAACTTTCTTTGTTTTGATTTGGAAAGTTATTAAGGAATAATTACACAAAAAATTTCATACAGAAACTCGGTTTTCGATTTTTCCAATTTTCCGACTTTTTAGACGCGATTTTCCAAAATTTTCTTCCGTAAAAATCTGCTCTTCGAAAATACGAACAACTGAGAAATAATTTTACAAAAATCGGCCCAGCCGTTCGCATGTTATGAGTACATTTTTTACACCATTTTTATATATATAACAGATTAATATATTGCTTAAGAGAATTGATAAGAATTATTGAAAAAATTGGAAATATTCCAAATTAATAAAATCTTATATAAGTTGTATTTTAAATTTATTAAAAAAAATTTTTGTCTTGTGCAGTTTTCCAAATAGAAATTTTTACTGTACATTTTCCACACACATCTCTCTTATTGACTTCACAATTTTTGTGATCTTTTTGTTATTACAAAATACTATTTTGCACCATTTACATACTGGCCCTGGGTTATGAGGAGTTATGCAGTGTTTTATTTCTTCAGCCAAACGAAACAAAAAATCTTTCTACACAACATTCTCCACACAAATATCTGTTATAGACCTCACAATTTTTGTGGTTTTTCTGCTATTATAAAATACTATTTTGCGCCATTTACATACTGGACTTGGGTTATGCGGTGTTGGACACTGTGTCAACACCGCTATACAGATCCAGGAATTAATTCAGGCTACATCTAAAATATTGAAAAATGCTTCTAGTGGCCACCTTTTGGATCCTGATTTCTCACTATACTTCCTTGATCTGTGTCACATCGACATCAAATTTGGTGTTATTATAAAAATATAAAGTTTCAAGCATTTTTTTGTAGTCGGTATAAGTTTTAATGTCTTTGTGCTCAATAAAATAAATTTCTTATTCGATCTACTCTTTTAAACTATCAGTGTACAGCCATTTGTTTCATGTGGGATGGTTGAGAAGCATGCCACACCAATTTTTTGCTTTCAACATTTTTTAAAGTCCGCATTTGTTGGAACTTACTCTAATAGTTTTAGATAATAATTTTTAAGGCAAAGAAATCTGTTAAAAATTGTCGACTATCACACAACTATCTATTTTGATATAAGATTCTACTGAACTTGCTACAACAAATTCACTGAGAGGAATTAATAAATCACGTGTCTTTAAACGCCAGACTCCAGCCAGAATTTATAAAATTTATCTCGTTTGTTTGACATATGCTGTGTATACCTTCATTTAATCTTTGTTGAAAACAATAAGCCATCCAGTGTGACAAATGTTTTTGGTTTAAAAGAGTTTTTGCTATTTTCAATTAATTTATTTCAGACAAACTTTTCGATTAACATAATACAACGGATGATGGCGACGGCAATACTTTTTATTGTGTGTTTTAAATTTTTATTAGTTTATTTGTGCATAAATTTTTGTAAAATTTTCTAAAAAATTTACTTTTTTGTAATGGCAGTAAATAAAAAAATTGAAGCTATTAAAAAATTGTTAACAACGATGATCCTTTCCTTATTATCTATTTTTGCTTCTGTTGATATATTTTTTTAACTTTTATTTTATATGACAAAAATTTATGTACTTCAAAATCTTGTTTTTTGTTTACAATAATGTTGTAAACATCGCCAATTATTCATAAACTATGGCAACATCATAAAGAGAAAGTGTATAAAAAATTGACAGAATAAGAAAGTCCGCAATGAAAGTAAAATAGATTTTAATTTTATGCCGTTGCGCCCTGCAGTATTTACTTCAAAATCGTATGAAAAACCGCACCGCAATAAACCATACCATATTGTGCTCAGACTTTAAATATGGTAATTTCAAAACTTTTGCTTCAAACATACCACGGCAATACAGTAATTCAAAGAAAGCTTTCAATTTTTCTGCAATAGTACCCAATTCTTCTTTCTTAAAACTATATAGGCTTCTAATTCAGTAGAATTCCTTATATGCCTACAACATGAAGAAGGCACTACTGTCCTCTTCGATTCGTCTCCATTATTTTCATCAAGTTCCTCATTATCACTGATCTTAATATGAACGCTTTGATAAGAACTATTATCCGTATCTCTTTTGTTTCCACAAAATTCACACACTATTATAAATATCATCAACACCTTCAACGTATGAACATTTCGAAAGCATGGTTTCTATCTATTACACTTTAAAAAATGTTCGTTTCATCATTTTAAGCAACTCGTGGTTAATAAAAATAGTTATCGCATTATAAAAAATTTTATTCTGAATTTTAAGAAAAATTATTTTACCAATGAATGAAAATTTAATTTTGTCCCTTTAGTCCATAATATAAAGAAATTTCCAGTAAAAAGGGAGATTTCTAAAAATTATTTAGGCAAGTTACCTTATCAATGTTTTGACGTTTGCTAATGCACACACCTGATAGACCAGTATATCGTGAATATAGTTATGTAGCTAAAAAGAAAAAAATATACCACTTATGTCTTCCGTAATTAGTAAATTCCCCGAAAATTTTAGTAACATATTTTATTTACACATAAATCTATAAAAGCACATACCAGTCAAAATGGATCGCATAAAAATGTGTATAGTCAAAATGACTTGTTATGGTATAAGTACCACAAATCAAAAATATTGTTTTTATTATGGACACCAAATAGCTTTTTCAATTGATTGACATAAAAATCATATAATATTTTAAAATATACATATACATAGTAAATATATGTGAATTAAAGTGTGGATCCAGTCACTTTGATACATACGCATACACTTGTATGCGTACAGAATTGATTTTAAATTTTACAAATTTAAACCTTTATGACATAAATTTTATTTAAAAATAAAATTAGTAAATTGTTATAGGTGGTACAGCTAGTTACTATGGTCAGTTCGTGGATGCCTTAACCCAGCTAGATAAGCTAAAGCTACTTATAAAGCATTTTTCAACAAGAAGTTTGTTTTATAAAACAAAATAAAATAAAACATTTTTATAAATATGATTTAAATTTTTATTGTCTTACGAAGAGTTCGGCAATTATGAATGAATGACAGATGTCGATTTTTTCAGCAAAATGGCGGTCCTCTTTCATTAATCACATCACGGATTTTGCGTTTAAAGGTGAAATCGATTCGAATGGCTCCATATAGACCCTGTCCTTAACGCAGCTCTACAAAAAATAAACTAGAGGTATTAAATCACATGATTTGACTGGCTACTGAACTGCTGATTGGTGTGGCTTTTAATTATGAGATCGGGATATTGGATTTGCAATAAATTAATCGTTTCATTGGATGTGTGACATATGACACCGTTCTGTGGAAACCACATTGATATTCACGTTATCAATAAGAGGCCAAAATTGAGTTGATAGCATCTCGCGATAGCGTGATCCATTGACCATTACCTCATTTTCAGCCTCATTCACCTCATCACCATACAGTTATGTGTTGAGCATGCGAAGGCTTCTCAATAAATGCTCAAGGTTTTTTAGAAGCCCAAATGCGGCAATTCTGCATGTTACATACCCGGACAAGTGAAAATGGGTTTCTTCTAAAAAAAATTGTTTTTTTCAATTTGTAAGAACATCGAGGAATTGACTAATTTGGAGCTGCTTCAATACTGTGGTTCATGGTTGCGATGTTTTCAGTTGAACGACCCGGTCGACCACGTGTAAGTGTGCACACATTCTGTATAGAGCCTGTCGACACCAATTTAACGTCCAAAAAGAACGATTATGTAGTTCGAAAATATCACGAACTTAACGAAATGTAACTTTAACAGATCAAACATTTTAATAGTGGGTTTTAATTAATTTAATGCGATTTTCGTGCGAAATGGAATTTACTGTAACAATTGCACATGCATCTACTGTGAATACGTCAAAAAACTAAATGTCAAAACACTATTTTTGATATATTAGAAACACGAAAAATTATATATACTTGTGGATATATTATTTGTGGATGTAAAATGCGTTAGTTTAACTGTGTTGGCACTGTGGTTTATTCCAATATTCAAAATTAAAAACAAATTGCAATAATTATATGTTCATGTTTACAATAACCTGAATAATATAGTGATTTGCGACAGCAGATTTAATAAATTATATTTTATTTTAAAATGAAATCAGTAAGCCAATTTTTAGTGGTGAATCTAGTGCCCATCATTTAAGTGCACATTTAGGTTATTACGCATGTCCAAACATCGTTTGAACACTAAACCCAAAAGAAAGAAAAAAAAGAAGAAAAATAATTAATATTTTGTTGAATTTTGAATCTTAAATTTACTATTGAATTCCAAATGTTATCGATAACCATTTAAGAAAAAATCGCATTTTTTTATCGCTGATATAGTCGTATAAGTCACTACACTCTTTTTGTAGCTGATTGTTATAAGCTACAAATGAAATTGTAGTTTTTCATTTGTTTTACATATAAGAATACGGAGTTTCCTTTTTATAAGACTTGTATTAAGAACTCACTTTCGATCTAACCGTTGCTTGAACCAAGTGTTTTTCTCAATCAAGTTTGTTAAACTTAAGGAAATTTGAAATAAATAATTTTTTTAACTACCACATCTAATAAAAACACAACAGAATTATAGAAATACTTACCCTTTTATTCATCCCGATTACCCTTTAAAGGAAATGAGATAAGTATAAGCTTTAACTAAAAAGTTTCAACGCATATCACTCTAAAAACTCAACTAAAAAATTTAAGGCCTTCTGCCATGGTTAATTGAATATTCATCTTTAATTCGAAAAACTGTTTTCCTCCTCTTTGTAATTCTTCCAATTCAATAAAAACAAGTAAAATTATTATCCTTTTTATAAGTATTTATAAGTAAACTAAAATTTATGAGCCTTGAAATTTTTAATTAACACATAACTTTCTAAATATTGTCAATTCAGTTTGAATCGAATTTCAAATTTAATTAATATTACAATACGCTTTGCGTTTTATTGAAATGAATTTAAATAAAAAATATTTTGCTATCTAATGAAAACGAAGGCTATGAACAAAACAACGACAACGACTAATTAAATAATTTATATGCACAAAATTGTATGACAAATTTCTTTGTTTTAACTTAATGAATTGACAATTATTTCGAATTATTTTGTACACGAAAGAAACTCTTGAAATAGCAAATAATTTTGTCTTCCTATTTTAGGGTGGCTGATATTAATGAGCCAATGAAAAATGTTTAGAATTTATTTACAAAGTTTAACACTTTAAAGAACAAAATGTTATATGCCTGCCGTCTTAAGTCAATTAGTGTCAAAATTCTGTAAAATAGCCCTGATGCTTTAATAAATGAAAAAGCAATAAACTCTTTTGTTTGCGTGTTTTCAAAAATGTATGATAAAACTTTCCTTTGAAAAGTTTAGTTTTATGGAATGAAATGTTTGTAAGACCAAAGTTGTGTAAATATACAAAAGAAAAATAAAATATATAAATTATTGGATGTTTATATAACAAGTTCAATGCGTGACCCAAGTTGATAAATAATTGAATACTTAAAAGAAAATTCTACAACTGCTAAGTAATTAGAAATATTTTATAATTTATAGAAAATGGCTTCTGTTTTACTTCCTTTTGTTTTTCCTTAATGTCATTAATTTATAATTCAGCGATAACGACAACATCTTCGAATATAATTTTTAGCTGCACTGCATAAATAAACTCTGAATACGAAACTAGAAACAATAGAATAAAAAAAAACTTAATTAGTAAAATTGGCCATTTTTATTATATTCATTTCTTGGTAATTTCTTATTGTCAAAATGTTTATTGCGTCTATAGCTCATATTTTTTATATGCCAATATCGGACGGAAAATATGTTTCCACAATCATTTTATTTTAGGAACTTTTACTTAAGGTAGGTAGACCTTTAGAACTGAATGATGGCTTTAAAAAGATATTAGAAAGATGTCGACATTTTTTGTAACTCCTACGTAAATGTCATCTAAAATATATTACATAATTTTTTGATTTTGGTTTCATTTTTCTCTGGCAGCAATATTCAATTAGCTAAGTTAATTAGACAGCACCTTCTTTTTGTCAAAAACGTCTATTAAGTCCTAAACCTCCTTAAATTTCTAATTTAATATTATAAAAATATATGACAACTGCATTTAAAGTTCATAAAATTGAAGCATTCGTTTAGGTATACTAAAATTAAAGTTTTAAACTTGCCTTAAATATACTTTTTAAAACCATAAAATTTAGTTTTGGGAATTTTAAAGTCTTCAACATTGACACATTTTTCAGTCTTGCCGAAGCTAGAAAAGGCATTTTGCGTTTTAAGACATTGAGTGCCAAGTCGTTTTAACAAAAAAACTTCGCAAAGTGCCAAGCACTTTTTTTGTAAGAAATGAGGTTAAAAGTATTAGAAAATAATATCTGCGATATTCTCGTTTTATTTTATTGATTATTTTAGATTTTGTGACTCCTTTTTTATGTCGTACCTTTTAAGACGACATGGCACTCAACGTCTAAATAGAATTCGTAAACATCATTTTAGGATAAAAATGTACGACGGTTTTTTTTGCACTGGCAAAGTTTTTGTTTCAATTTGGCTTTCGTTTTCTTTTCTATTTACTGTGTTAGTTTAGTGTTAATTACAAATATCTTTTAAAAATGTCGAAACGAAAGCTAAACGAAGTTGAAATATTAGAGGCATTAGAAGAAGATTTTTCTGACGACGCCAAGGATGATATAGATTGGCTGCCAAGTGATTCTGAGTCTGAAAACGATATTGAGCACGTGGATGAAGATGATACTGCAAGTCTTGATGCTGCAGATCTTTATGATACTGGGGCTAACGATTATTTTGTGGATAATGGTAATAATCTAAATATGGCCAATGGTGATAACATCCAATGGCGTGAATTTTCATCAAGACAAACAATCTTTGCATTCAGTGGGAAATCAGGTCTCCAACAAAATATCGCACGATGTCTACAAATCGTTTTCAGATTATACTGGCTTATAATCATTTTGCAGACAATAAATAGATTATTCCCGGCAATCGGCTTGGTGAAATACAACCGCTTCTAGATATGCTCCAAAATCGATTTCAACAAGTTTATTTACCGGGTGAAAATATAGTAATAGACGAAACGCTCATTCCTTGGAGAGGTAGACTTTCCTTTCGCTAGTATATACCAAATAAGGCCCATCCGTATGGCATAAAATTATTTAAGCTCTGTTCAACAGAAGGCTTCACCTGGTATGTCAAAATATATTCTGGAAATCCATCTACTGGAATTAGAGAAGTTGGTTTGGCAAAAAAAGTTTGTGAAGCATTAATTGAGAAATTGAGAAATCAAGGTTGAACATTATAGGTTGACAATTATTATACCAGTTATGAACTGGCGCGCGCAATGCTCGCCAACTTACAAAATTTTCGACTGTGCGAAATGAAATTTTTACTAATATTGTTTCTTCATTATAAGTTACTTTCCAAACACCATTCGAAAAAATTTGTTTATCTTTTGTTTTCTTCTCGAATATCTAGTGAAACACATGCAATATCCTTAGAAAGCGCTGGAGTTGTAATAAACCTTTCGCCTTTAAGAAAAATATTAATTACATGCTATTAAATAAAGTAAAAAGTGATAAGGGCATACAAATGACAAACCACCAATATTGATTATACAATAAAAATTCGTTTGCTCTTTCTTATACCCTTTAATAAAAGCCTATATTTATTTTCGCAATTAATAAAACATTTTTTAAATTTTAATATGGACACTATAGTATAAAAGATTATGATATGCTATTGACGAATTGTATGTTCCCTAAAAATATATGATGTTTTTGATTAAACGTAATTATATGTATGTAGATACTGCCGTGGCATCAATATAATATGCTGATGTTAGGTAAACATTTTTGGACGCAACATAAACCTTAGACATTTTTATGTTTATGTATTTGGTATATGCATTCAAAATTGCTAACAGTTTGACACTAAACACAATTTAGTGTATTGATAATTCAATACATTAATGGCTCTTCTAAGGTTCTAAACATTAGAAATATTGTAATAAAAATTTGATCTTGTAAATAATTTAATGTCAGTCATTAAAATTATGAAAATAATACCAACTTTATCGAACACGTAAACATTTCATGTGCATGGCTATTTTTTTTATCGTTATTTATAAAGCCATAGCAGAAGTGACAGAATAACACCCACTTCTTTCTTAGCTTTTGTGTGTCTGTTTCGAAATGTAGTTCAAACAATATTTGACACATTTTTTTAAGTGACCATAATAATGGTTATAAATAATTTATATTTAATTTATTATCTCCCCTTTTAAAAATGACAGCAATTAATTCATGGCATAAAATACATTTATTCTTGGGAGTTCTTTATTTGACCTTATTTAATTATACTTACGTTATTTATAATTGAACTGCAATATATTTACGTAAATGGTGGATGAATATATATTCAAAATTGAACTTAAAGCGACAAAAATATGCAATGGATATTCTTTCTTTTTGGTTTATTGGAAGTAATTAAAATGTTTTATAGCATTTTAAGGGGTAACAATAACTAAATAATTTTAGTTGCCCGTATAATAAAGAAATTTTCAATATTAGTTTTATTCAATTCAGTTCTGCTTCTGCAAAAAGTTGATTCTTTTAAGGAAAGATATAAATTTGCTCTTACATGAGATCTGTTTTCTAAAACGGTGTAAAGAATACTTCACTCCCTCCGACCTTTATACTATTTATACCACCTCTCATTTATAGGTCCGCACCCCAAAGTCTATTTTAGAGTGGGTGTAAGCGCGTACAAGAGAGGGAAAAGAGTCGTATTAGTAGACAGTAGGGAATCTAACTCTATTGATGGGTTGTATTTCACTGTTTTATTGTGCTCTAATAAAATGAGGGAACTTGTTCCTTTTCCGATTTTCGTTGAGAACTGATCCGTTTGTGGTTAAATGTTCAATGAATCGCACTATGGATTACAGAAAAAATTCGCTTTTTTAGTAGAACACAATGCATTACAGTGTAGGTGTCATCCCCTAATCTCCGATCCGAAAAAATACGGATGGTTTTTTTGCTTACATCTTTTTGGTATGTTTCTTATCACAACGTTTTTCTGCTTAAAGTTTTTTTTATTATAGAGTTTTTTAGCAAGTATGCTATACGAAATTTGGTGTTAGATAATGATGACTCTTTATTACAACAATTAACTTAAGCCAGGATAAATACGGAACTATAGCTCTTCATTAAAAGAAGGTAAACGAAACTTTTCCCCTTTTAAACGAAGGTCTAACCATAGCTTCAGTAATACTGCAAAACATTCGGATGGATACATTCGGATGTATTGCATCTCCTAAAGCCAAATTAAGCATAGAAAAAAGCAATTATTTTAAAAATGAATTGTTCGGATGGGTGCTTAAAAATTTTAGAGTAATTCGAAATGAAAAATCTAACCATTTCGCAGACAAATATAAAAAATGTAGGACGCAAATTTAGCGAAAAGTTTTATAGCTGATAAATATCTCATAGAATAATAATACCGTCCTTTGCCATTAACTTTTATTGTCTCTTTAACTTAACGAAGCCTAAATCAATTAACTATATTTCTTCTGAGCGTGTTGTCAGGAAACCAGTACTATCAAAAATCTATGTAGCCGATCAAGTTGATAATAAAAAAAGACTTTCACAAATCGATGAACTATGCTAGATAAGAGTTTTGCTTTAAGTTTGTATTGTATTACAAGCAATTGATTTTTTATTGGTTTACTAGAACTGCCAACAAACTATTTTTTTCCCAAATTGCAATAAAAATAATTTTGAAATAACTATTAGACTATCCTCATTAGCCTGCGTTAACCAAGCTGCTTGTCAGAATTTTAAATTTCAAAACCACATATTTATGCAATTTTGTTACTTAAAAAATTGTATTAATGTATGCGATAAGACTAAAGTAAGCATCTGGTAGCCAGAGTACTTAATCTGACTGTGGTCTTACCACTAGATGTAGGAAAAAGCATTCACTCGCACCCTAAGTCGCAATTTTTAAGTGAACGGTAACAAGTCCGTGCACCCAGTCCTTGCTGAAGAGTAGGAGATTATCCAATATCTTGTCCTGTTGCTTGCACAATTTAGGATATTGAATTTTAAGGCTGCATTAATATCTGTTTGAAACTTTCTTTAAAGTCCGATTAAATCACATGTTTCTCCTCAACCAATAAGTAGAAAATGGGCTTAGACCTGGGGGCAACTGGTTCATGTGGTTTCAGTATACGTCCATAAAGTTCACTGGTCGAACTTCGGGAGTCCTGTGTCACTTCCAGCTTGGGGATCCTGCTAGACCAGGCGATTGGGGCCGCCGTTTTTCCCCAAAAGCACATGTCAAGATGGGAAAGAGATCCATCTACACTGCCTGCCTCCGGGGAGGATCAATTGCGTTAATGTGTTTTTAATGCCTTTAAACAGGCAACGTGCATATCTAATTGAGTTCTTACCTCAATTCTTCTACT
>JASKUP010000398.1:0-19122 GCA_030448955.1 Trichopoda pennipes
TAGTGTATTCTAGTATATTTTCGTGTATTGTATTATATTTTAGTGTATTTTTAGTATATTTTAGTGTATTTTGGTATATTTTAGTGTATTTTAATATATTAGCTGTATTTTAGTATATTTTAGTGTATTTTAGTATATTAAGTATATTTTAGTGTATTATAGTATATTGTATTGTATTTTAGTGTATTTTATTGTATTTTAGTATATTTTAGTGTATATTAGTAGATCTTGGTGTATTCTAGTATATTTTAATGAATTTTAATACATTTTAGTGTATTTAGTATATTTTAGTGTATTTTAGTGTATTTTAGTATATTTTAGTGTATTGTAGTATATTTTAGTGTATTTTAGTACATATTAGTATATTTTATTGTATTCTAGTATACTTTAGTGTATTTTAGTATATGTTAGTGTATTCTAGTATATTTTATTGTATTTTAGTATATTTTAGTGTATTTTAGTATATCTTAGTGTATTTTAGTATATTTTAATGTATTTTAGTACATTTTATTGTATTTTAGTATATTTTAGTGTATTGTAGTATATTTTTAGTATATTATAGTGTATTTTAGTGTATTATAGTATATTGTATTGTATTTTAGTATATTCTAGTATATTTTAGTATATTTTGGTGTATTTCAGCATATTTTAGTGCATTTCAGAATATTTTAGTGTATTTTAGTATATATTTAATGTATTCTAGTATATTTTAGGGTATTTTAGTATATGTTAGTATATTTAGTATTTATTAGTATTTTCTAGTATATTGTAGTGTATTTTAGTATATTCTAGTGTATTCTAGTATATTTTTAATGTATTTTAGATTTTGTGCGGTTTTTAGTATATGTTAGTGTATTTTAGTATATTTTAGTATACTTTAGTGTGTTCTGGTATGTTTTAGTGTATTCTAGTATATTTTAGTGTATTTTAGTATATTTAAGTGAATTTTAGGATATTTTAGGGTATTTTAGTATATTTTAGTGTATTCTAATATATTTTTGTATATTTTAATGTAGTTTAATATATTTTAGTAGTATTTAATATATTTTCGTGTATTCTATTATATTTTAATGTATTTTAGTTATATTTTAGTGTATTTTGGTATATTTTAGTGTATTTTAATATATTTTAGTGTATTTTAGCATATTTTAGCGTATTTTAGTATATTTTAGTATATTTTAGTGCATTATAGTATATTGTATTGTATTTTAGTGTATTTTATTGTAATTTAGTATATTTTAGTGTATTCTAGTATATTTTTAATGTATTCTAGTATATTTTAGTGTATTATAGTATATTTTAGTGTATTTTAGTATATTTTAGTGTATTTAGTGTATTTAGTATATTTTAGTGTATTTTAGTATATTTTAGTGTATTCTAGTATATTTTAGTGATATTTAGTATATTTTAGTGTATTTTAGTGTATTCTAGTATATTTTAGTGTATTTTAGTACATTTTAGTGTATTTTGGATATTTTAGTGTGTTTTAGTATATTTTACTGTATTCTAGTATATTTTAGTGTATTTTCGATTTTTTGTGTTTTTTAGTATATGTTAGCGTATTTTAGTATATTTTAGTCATATTTTAGTGTATTCTAGTATATTTAGTGTATTTTAGTATATTTTAGTGTATTTTAGGATATTTTAGGGTATTTTAGTATATTTTAGTGTATTCTAATATATTTTTGTATATTTTAATGTAGTTAATATATTTACTGTATTTTAGCATATTTTCGTGTATTCTATTGTATTTTTAGTATATTATGGTATACTTTAATGTATTTTAGTATTTTTTAGTGTATTTTAATATATTTTAGTGTATTTTAGTATATTTTGTTTATTTTAGTATATTTTAGTGTATTGTAGTATATTTTAGTGTATTCTAGTATATGTTAGTGTATTTAGTATATTTTAGTGTACTCTAGTATATTTTAGTGTATTCTAGTATATTTTAGTGTATTTTAGTAATATTTTAGTGTATTTTAGGATATTTTAGGGTATCTTAGTATATTTTAGTGTATTCTAATATATTTTTGTATATTTTAATGTAGTTTAATATTTTTTAGTATATTTTAGTATATTTTCGTGTATTCTATTATATTTTAGTGTATTTTAGTATATTTTAGTGTATTTTGGTATATTTTAGTGTATTTTAGATTTTTTGTGTTTTTTAGTATATGGTAGCGTATTTTAGTATATTTTAGTATATTTTAGTGTTCTAGTATATTTTAGTGTATTCTACTATATTTTAGTATATTCTAGTATACTTTAGTGTATTTTAGTATTTTTTAGTGTATTTTAATTATATTTTACTGTATTCTAGTATATTTTAGTGTATTCTAGTATATTTTAGTGCATTTTAGTAAATTTTAGTGTATTTTAGTATATTTTTGTGTATTTTAGTGTATTTTAGTATATTTTAGTGTATTGTACTATATTTTAGTTTATTCTAGTATATTTTAGTCTATTTTCGTATATTTTTGTGTATTCTGCTATATTTTATTGTTTTTAGTGTATTTTAGTGTATTTCAGTATATTTTAGTATATATTAATGTATTCTAGTATATTTTAGTGTATTTTAGTATATGTTAGTATATTTTAGTATATATTAGTGTATTCTAGTATATTTTAGTGTATTTTAGTATATTTTTGTGTATTTTAGTATATTTTAGTGTATTGTAGTGTATTTTAGTATATTTTAGTGTATTTTAGTATATTTTAGTGTATTTTAGTATATTTTAGTGTATTTTAGTATATTTTAGTGTATTTTATTATATTCTAGTGCATTTTAGTATATTTTAGTGTATTTTAGTATATTTTAGTCTATTTTAGTGTATTATAGTATATTGTATTGTATTTTAGTGTATTTTATTGTATTTTAGTATATTTTAGTGTATTATAGTATATTTTAGTGTATTTTAGTAGATATTCGTGTATTCTAGTATATTTTGGTATATTTTATTATATTTTAGTGTATTTTAGTATATTTTAGAGTATTTTAGTGTATTTTAGTATATTTTAGTGTATTTTAGTATATTTTAGTGTATTCTAGTATATTTTAGTTTATTTTAGTATATTTTATTGTATTCTAGTGTATTCTAATATATTTTAGGGTATTTTAGTACATTTTAGTGTAT
The DNA here is from genome assembly GCA_030448955.1 of Trichopoda pennipes. Classification (NCBI taxonomy): domain Eukaryota; kingdom Metazoa; phylum Arthropoda; class Insecta; order Diptera; family Tachinidae; genus Trichopoda; species Trichopoda pennipes. The sequence continues at coordinate 3,138 of JASKUP010000398.1, forward strand.
TTTGGATATTTTAGTGTATTTTAGTAGATATTAGTGTATTCTAGTATATTTTTGTGTATTTTAGTATATTTTAGTGTATTTTGGTATATTTTAGTGTATTTTAATATATTTTAGTGTATTTTAGTATATTTTAGCGTATTTTAGTATATTTAAGTATATTTTAGTGTATTTTGGTATATTTTAGTGTATTTTAATATATTGTTACGTTTATACCTTTTACAAACGTTTTGTTGTGAGTTCTTTATTGCAAAATGATTAACACCAGTTTCTAGAGTTTCTAAATAATAACAATTTTATTATTTGCGTTTAACTACACAAAGTTGACACAGAACAATTTGCTTAAAATACACGTCTTCACTGTAGTGGTTTAATTTACTGATTGATTGTCCACTCAGACGCTTCTCCTATTTATACTTGTCCAATTAGATTCTAGAAGATGTAAGAATTTTCTACTCTTTGTTTGTATTTTGTTGTTGTAGGTTGTTTATTCATTTTATATGCGCCTGCTTGCCTCTGTGTATAGTTGTTTTTGTTTTTATGCTGATAAGGTTTCCGCTTGGGATTTATTTCAATACATTTGTTGTTGCTTTTGTAAAAAAAAGGGTTTCTTAGAAAACTACGCAGATGATAAACAACCTTGTATATTTGTTGTTGTACAATTATTTTTTGTCTTGCGCGTTTAAATGATAAGCAGCATGCCAGGCAGTTAGTAAAAGCATATCAAATTGTAGTTGTGTGTCTATAAACTTCTACGCAGTTTGTAACCAGTAGTTTTCCATATTGCTTAATTGTTTTATTTTAAATCTTAAGCAAGACATATTCGTAACATTGCCGCCCGCTTAAGCCTTTTCGTCCCGAATAGGCTCAATATTCCCTCGGCCATACTTGGCCAGTCGGTCCAGGTGGACCACCTTCATCTTAGACCTCGGACCTGTATATTTCTGTATCCGATAAACCACGTCGTTCAATTTCTTGATCACCTTGTATGGTCCTTCCCAGTGGGTTTGCAGTTTGGGAGACAGTCCTTTTTTTCGTTGTGGGTTATATAGTAGAACCAGATGTCCTGTAATCCTTCCGTATTTGCTGCTCGATCATATCTGGCTTTCATTTTGTCCCTGGACATTTTGATGCGATTGCGGACAAACTCATGGAGCTCGTGCAGGTCTTCTTGTATATGAGGAACATTTTCATCATCGCCGTTTGCAGGAATCGGTTTAACGCCAAATTCTAAGTCAGCTGGTAGTTTTAGCTCTCTTCCAAACACGACTTTTGCTGGACTACATGATGTTGAATCGTGGATAGCTGATCGGTATGCCAGAAGAAACTTTGGTACATGCTCGTCCCAATCCTTTTGATGTGTACTGACTACTTTTCTGAGATATTCTTCCAGGGTGCGGTTGAATCTTTCTACCATGCCATCTGACTGGGGATGCAGTGGTGTTGTTCTCGTCTTTTTGATTCCATAAATATCGCAGATTTCCTTGAATATGGCCGACTCAAAATTTCGTCCCTGATCGGAATGAAGTTCTGTTGGGACACCGTATCGACACAACCAATTGTTCATAAATTCATCTACAACCGTTTTGGACTCTTGGTTCGGAATGGGATACGCATCGGGCCATTTGCTGAAATAATCCATTACTACTAGCAGATACCGATTTCCAGCATTACTAACAGGGAATGGGCCTGCGATATCCATTGCTATCCGCTCAAAAGGGGCGCCTGCGTTGTATTGTTGTAGTTTGCCGCGACTTTTCCTTGTTGGACCCTTGGCCGCAATACACTTCTCGCAATTAGCTATCCATTCGGCTACAGATTGTGGGCAGCCTACCCAGTAAAATCGCTGTTTTATCTTTTCTAGCGTTTTTGTTACACCCAGATGGCCTACGCTGGGACCATTATGAAACTGCTGCATTACATCTTTTATCCGGGAACTTGGCACGACGATTAAATCCGCTGTAATTTTTCCATCTGCACTTTCCCAATTTCGATATAAGCAACCATTTACCACTTTAAGGCCATTCCACTGAGCCCAGTATGATTTTGCCAGCGGGCTTTCTGCCGAAATTTCGTTACGGTCCGGTCTTATGTTCTCTAGCTTGGCCGATATAACTTTTGACAAAATAGGATCCTCCCTTTGGGCCTCAGACCAATCTTCTCCTGTGCCAATTTGGATTCGCCTCACATCAATGATGGATTCCTTTTCCTCGACTTTTGTACAGTGCCTGCATTCTACGTTGCATGGGCGTCTTGAAAGAGCATCTGCATTTTTGTGTTTTCCGCCTTTCCTGTGCACAATGCTGAAGTCATAGCTCTGCAGACGTTCAATCCAGCGTGCAAGCTGTCCTTCGGGGTTTTTAAACTGCAGCAACCACCGTAATGCGGAGTGATCCTTATGGTAAAGTGTTGGCCGTATAAGTATTTGTGGTAATGTTTACCCCACTCCAGTGGTATGGTTGTGATTTTCTGGTCAAGTCATGCAAGCTGGCAGCCACTTGAGAAAAGTTCGGCACAAATTGCCTGTAGTATGTGCAAAGCCCTAAGAAACTACGTAGCACATGAAGATTTTGGCGACGAGGCCAATTCTTTACTGCCAATATTTTATCCTCGTCAGTTGATACACCTTCTGCTGTTACACGATGCCCCAAGTATTTAACCTCCTTTTGTTTGGGTACGGTTTTCCGTCGACCTTCGTCAAATTTGGTTTGTGAACAAACCGGTTTCGGCCGTTTGCCATCTTCAGTGTTCTTTTCGTACTAGTTGCGTTCTATTGTTAGTTGTGTTCATATAGTCCGTGTCTCCCTTCGTGTTATTGCGTTCGTCACTTACTGTCTTTTTTGCCTGCATCTCTCTCTCCTTTTTCATTTGTCTCTTTCTACCTAATTTGTCGTCCTTTTTCATTCGTCTTCTTTCTTAACTAAATCCTTTTACGATAATGCTTGTTGTCCGTTTTTGTTTATGTGTGAACCTATTGGGTTTTTTTTTCTTTTTCTTCATGTGACATAATAATCTGTAATCGTATGTTTATGATGTTCTTTATTGCTTTGGTCTTCTTTCCTAACTAAATTCTTTTACGATCATGCTTGTTGTCCGTTTTCGACTATGTGTGAACCTATTGGGTTTTCTCCTTCCTCCCCTTTTATGTGACATAATAATCTGTAATTTTACGTTTATGATGTTCTTTATTGCCCTGGTCTTGCGCACCTGCGTAACGTTCTTGTGCTGGTGCAGTGTCCGTTCTCCTGTAAAAATGTTCCAACGGTCCAAATACCGTGTCCGAAGCAGTGTCCATTTGTCCATTCATTATTCGTCCGTCAAATGTTCTCCGTCCGTATATTCCCATGTCCTCCAATACATTCAGTCTCCTTCCCCTATGCTGTGTGTGAAGCAGTTTAACCGTTGTCCTAATATGTCCTGGTGTACATTTGTTGTTAAATATATGGTTCGCGAAGTTTGATCCCGGAGTCGATTTTGGTTCTCGTAGTTTTCCGCTATAGTCTCTAATGTGTTCCTTATGTCTGGTCTTAATTTTCCGTCCTGTTTGCCCGATGTAGCCATAATGGCATGTACAAGTTAATTTGTACACTCCTTGTTCGTCCAGTATATTCGCCCCGGTTGTTCTATCCCGTAGTGTTCTGCCTAGGTTGTCCCCTGTTCCGAATGCGGTATTGATGTCGTGTCCTCCAAAGAATCCCGCCAGTTTGCACGTTGATGTTCCCATATATGTCCATGTAGCCCATTTTCCCCCTCCTTCCCCTGTTCCCTGTTCGTTCCAATTTGCCCCCTGATGCTATCCACGAGGCGCCCCCTGTACCCGTTGTCCTCCGCTATGGACGGAAAACCGTACCCAAACAAAAGAAATTTTTACCCCGTCGGAGAATCCAAGCACATATATTTAACCTCCTTTTGAAACAGCGCACATTTCTTAACACCTAATTTAAGTCCTGCAGCCGCTATACGCTTGAGAACTTCATCCAGGTTTTTGAGATGTTCATCAAAGGTCTTTCCCATTACGATTATATCATCCAGATACACTAAACAGGTCTTCCAGTTAAGCCCCTTGAGTACGCGTTCCATTAAGCGTTCAAAAGTAGCTGGAGCATTGCAGACCCCAAATGGCATTACTTTAAACTGCCACAATCCATTGCTCGCGCTGAAGGCAGTTTTCTCCTTGTCTTTATCGGCTATCTCAACTTGCCAGTAACCACTCTACAAGTCTAAGGTAGAGAACCATTTCGTTTCGGACAACGTGTCTAGGGTGTCGTCAACTCTGGGTAGCGGATAACTGTCCTTTTTAGTGGACATCATTAAGTTTTCTATAGTCCACGCAAAATCTAGTGCTGCCATCTTTCTTCTTTACTAGCACTATCGGCGAGCTCCCTGGACTCGAAGATGGCTCAATCACTCCGTTCCGCTCCATTTCGTTAATCAGTTTTTTGACCTCGTTTCGTTTTGCAAGGGGAACACTTCTGGGTGCTTGTTTTATGGGCCTCGCTTCGCCGGTATTTATTTCATGTTTCACCACTGCTGTTCTACCTTGGCTTTTGTTATTTAGGGCAAAGACAGAGGTATGTTTTCTTAGCAACTGCTTCGCTTTATTTCTGTCGGGTGCTTTTAGTCCTGCTACCCATTTATTCACCTGCTCTGTTAGCAAATCCCGCTCTTTAGCTGTCGTTTTTGGGCATTCTGGATATGTCGCACAATTAATTACGGCTCCTGCCGGCTCACATTGACCAATTTCAGCATTTTCGCCAATTGTCTTCTCGCTGCTAGACAGATTTAGTAGTCTCACAGGAACTTTCCCATTGTTGCAGCTTTTTACAAGAGCTTTAGCTGTTATCACATTATTCCTTATGTCTTCTCGTTCTACCACCCACAACCGGTTGTCCACACAATCTGCCTCCACATGTGCCCAAACTATAGTTTCCGCCAGAGGTGGTAGTTTTCGGCGTTCGATAGCAAATAGTTTTCTTACTGCGTCCCTGCTCTCATATCCAACATTTAAGGGGATCTCCACGTTGCGCCAGATCATTATCTGCTGCCCCATGTCCAGATTAATACCGTGAGCTACCATGAAGTCTGCACCGATAATAACTTCATCCACTATATCAGCTACAACAAACACGTGATCTGCGCTGATGGTTCCGATAGTCAAACGTACCCTGGCTCTTCCATAGACGATAGCTGAATCCCCAGTTGCCGTGCGCAGTTGCACATTCTTTAACGGTTCCACTGCCCCTTTAACTAAATCGGGCCCTATTACGGAGTGAGATGCTCCTGTTTCTATGGTGAGGACTTGCTTCTTTCCATTGATCAACCCGCAGACAGTAAGGTTTTTATTTTTCTGTTGGATGATGGAAATGTAGATTGCGGGGCCATCGGTTGTGGGAGCTAGCTCTTGCCCCTCAGTGCTAGCTCGTTTTAGTTTAACGGTGACTCGTGCGATTTGGTATTGTTTGCACGTTTGTTGTCCCTTGGCGGTGAAGCAGATCTTGATCTTTTCTTAACAGATCTGCAGTTGCGCTGAAAATGTCCGACCTTACCGCAGTTAAAGCATTTTGCACGCGACTTACTTCTTTCTTCAAGTATTTGCTCAATCATGTCTTTCATCTCGCTTCTCTTGTCTCCATAACTTTCCGTATTAGCCTCAAGACGTCGTACCTTGTAGACTTGTGGCTTTGAGATAACTTTCGCGGTCTCCTGAGCCAGCGCGTACGAGATTGTTTCGGTGAAGCATGCTTTTTGCGCTGCAAAAACTGCATATTTAATATCTGGATCTCTTATGCCATTCACAAATGCTTCTATTTTGAACTGATCCAGGAATGGATGATGTTCACCTGGATACGTAAGCTGCACCAAACGTTCAATCTCCATGGCAAAATCTTGCAGCGTCCCATTTGCCTTCTGCACCCTGCCTCGTAACTCCATTCTGTACAGTTCTCTCTTATGCTCGCCGCCGTACTCGCGTTGTAAGGCCACCATTAAGTCCTCATAATTATTCCTGCAGGATTCGAGGATTCCGGCAGCTGCACCTTTTAAGGCCAGAATACATTAATAAATACTACAATATACGAATATATACTAGAATACACTAAAATATACTAAAATACACTAAAGTATACTAAAATACACTAAAATATACTAGAATACACTCGAATACATTAATAAATACTAAAATATACTAATATATACTAAAACACACTAAAATATACTAAAATACACTAAAATATACTCAAATCTACTAAAATGTACTAAAATACACTATAATAAACTAAAATACACTAAAATACAATACAATATACTAAAACACACTCAAATATACTAAAAATACTAAAATACACTAAAATACATCAAAATATACTAGAATACACTAAAATAAACTAAAATACACTAAAATATACTAAACTACACTAAAATATACTAAAATACACAAAAATATAGAATACACTAAAATATACTAAAATATACTAAAATACACTAAAATATGCTAAAATACAATAAAATATACTAAAATACACTAAAATATACTAAAATACACTAAAATATACTAAAATACACTAAAATATACCAGAATACACTAAAATATACTAAAATACACTAAAATATACTAAAATACACTAAAATATACTAGAATAGACTAAAAGATACTAAAAAATACTAAAATACAATAAAATATACTAAAATACAATAAAATACACTAAAATACACTAAAATACACTAAAATCCACTAAAATACTATAAAATATACTAGAATACACTAAAATACACCAAACTATACTAAAATACACTAAAATATACTAAAATACAATAAAATATACTAAAATACACTCAAATAAACTAAAAATACTAAAATACACTAAAATATACTAAAATACACTAAAATATACTAAAATACATCAAAATATACTAGAATACACTAAAATAAACTAAACTACACTAAAATATACTAAACTACACTTAAATATACTAAAATATACAAAAATATAGAATACACTAAAATATACTAATATATACTAAAATACACTAAAATATGCTAAAATACAATAAAATATACTAAAATACACTAAATTATACTAAAATACACTAAAATATACTAAAATACACTTAAATATACCAGAATACACTAAAATATACTAAAATACACTAAAATATACTAAAATACACTAAAATATACTAGAACAGACTAAAATATACTAAAATATACTAAAATACAATAAAATATACTAAAATACAATAAAATATACTAAAATACACTAAAATATACTAAAATACACTAAAATATACTAGAATACACTAAAATATACTAAAATGCACTAAAATATACTAGAATACACTAAAATATACTAGAATAGACTAAAATATACTAAAATACAATAAAATATACTAAAATACACTAAAAGATACTAAAATACACAAAAATATACTAAAATACACTAAAATGCACTAAAAGATACTAAAATACACTAAGATATACTAGAATACACTAAAATATACTAAAATACACTAGAATATACTAAGCTACACTAAAATATACTAAAATACACTAAAATATACTAGAATACACTAGAATACATTAATATATACTAAAACATACTAATATATACTAAAATGCATTAAAATATACTAACATACACTAAAATACACTAGAATATACTAAAATACTATAAAATACAATACAATATACTATAATACACTAAAATATACTAAAATACACTAAAATATACTAAAATACACTAAAATATACTAGAATAGACTAAAATATACTAAAATATAATAAAATACAATAAAATATACTAAAATACAATAAAATATACCAAAATACACTTAAATATACTAAAATACACTAAAATATACTAAAATACACTAAAATACACTAGAATACAGTAAAATATACTAAAATCCACTAAAACATGCTAAACTACACTAAAATATACTAAAATACACTAAAACAAACAAGAGTACACTAAAATATACTAAAATACACTAAAATATACTAAAATATACTAGAACATAAAAAATAAACCAAAATACACCAATAATATTAAAATACACTAATATATACTAAAATACACTAAAATATACTTAAATACACTAAAATACAATTAAGTATACTATAATACACTAAAATATACTAAAATATACTAAAATACACTAAAATATACTAAAATACAATAAAATATACTAAAATACACTCAAATATACTAAAAAACAATAAATACACTAAAATATACTAAAATACTAAATACACTAAAATATACTAAACTTCACTAAAATATAATAAAATATACAAAAATATAGAATACACTAAAATATACTAAAATACACTAAAATATGCTAAAATACAATAAATATACTAAAATATACTAAGCTACACTAAAATATACTAAAATACACTAAAATATACTAGAATACACTAGAATACATTAATATATACTAAAACATACTAATATATACTAAAATGCACTAAAATATACTAACATACACTAAAATATACTGAAATACACTAAAATGTACTAAAATACACTAGAATATACTAAAATACACTAAAATACAATACAATATACTATAATACACTAAACTATACTAAAATACACTAAAATATACTAAAATAAACTAAAATATACTAGAATAGACTAAAGTATACTAAAATATACTAAAATATACTAAAATACAATAAAATATACTAAAATACAATAAAATATACTAAAATACACTAAAATATACTAAAATACACTAAAATATACTAGAATAGACTAAAATATACTAAAATATACTAAAATACACTAAAATACAATACAATATACTAAAATACAATAAAATATACTAAAATACACTAAAATATACTAAAATACACTAAAATATACTAGAATACACTAAAATATACTAAAATGCACTAAAATATACTAGAATACTCTAAAATATACTAGAATAGACTAAAATATACTAAACAACAATAAAATATACTAAAATACACTAAAATACACTAAAAGATACTAAAATACACAAAAATATACTAAAATACACTAAAATGCACTAAAAGATACTAAAATCCACTAAGATATACTAGAATACACTAAAATATACTAAAATACACTAGAATATACTAAGCTACACTAAAATATACTAAAATACACTAAAATATACTAGAATACACTAGAATACATTAATATATACTAAAGCATACTAATATATACTAAAATGCACTAAAATATAATAACATACACTAAAATATACTGAAATACACTTAAATGTACTAAAATACACTAGAATATACTAAAATACACTAAAATACAATACAATATACTATAATACACTAAAATATACTAAAATACACTAAAATCTACTAAAATACACTAAAATATACTAGAATAGACTAAAATATACTAAAAATACTAAAATACACTAAAATATACTAAAATACACTAAAATACATCAAAATATACTAGAATACACTAAAATAAACTAAATTACACTAATATATACTAAACTACACTAAAATATACTAAAATACACAAAAATTTAGAATACACTAAAATATACTAAAATATACTAAAATACACTAAAATATGCTAAAATACAATAAAATATACTAAAATACACTAAAATATACTAAAATACACTAAAATATACTAAAATACACTAAAATATACCAGAATACACTAAAATATACTAAAATACACTAAAATATACTAGAATAGACTAAAATATACTAAAAAATACTAAAATACAATAAAATATACTAAAATACAATAAAATATACTAAAATACAATAAAATATACTAAAATACACTGAAATATACTAAAATACACTAAAATATACTAGAATAGACTAAAATATACTAAAAATACTAAAATACACTAAAATATACTAAAATACACTAAAATACATCAAAATATACTAGAATACACTAAAATAAACTAAATTACACTAAAATATACTAAACTACACTAAAATATACTAAAATACACAAAAATATAGAATACACTAAAATATACTAAAATATACTAAAATACACTAAAATATACTAAAATACACTAAAATATACCAGAATACACTAAAATATACTAAAATACACTAAAATATACTAGAATAGACTAAAATATACTAAAAAATACTAAAATACAATAAAATATACTAAAATACAATAAAATATACTAAAATACACTGAAATATACTAAAATACACTAAAATATACTAGAATAGACTATAATATACTAAAATACACTAAAATATACTAAAATATACTAAAATACACTACAATATACTAAAATACTCTAAAATATACTAAATACACCAAAATATACTAAATTACACGAAAATTTACTAAAATACACTAGATTATACTAGAATTCACTGAAATATACTAAAATACACTAAAATCCACTAAAATACTATAAAATATACTAGAATACACTAAAATACACCAAACTATACTAAAATACACTAAAATATACTAAAATACAATAAAATATACTAAAATACACTCAAATATACTAAAAATACTAAAATACACTAAAATATACTAAAATACACTAAAATATACTAAAATACATCAAAATATACTAGAATACACTAAAATAAACTAAACTACACTAAAATATACTAAACTACACTTAAATATACTAAAATATACAAAAATATAGAATACACTAAAATATACTAATATATACTAAAATACACTAAAATATGCTAAAATACAATAAAATATACTAAAATACACTAAATTATACTAAAATACACTAAAATATACTAAAATACACTTAAATATACCAGAATACACTAAAATATACTAAAATACACTAAAATATACTAAAATACACTAAAATATACTAGAATAGACTAAAATATACTAAAATATACTTAAATACAATAAAATATACTAAAATACAATAAAATATACTAAAATACACTAAAATGTACTAAAATACACTAAAATATACTAGAATACACTAAAATATACTAAAATGCACTAAAATATACTAGAATACACTAAAATATACTAGAATAGACTAAAATATACTAAAATACAATAAAATATACTAAAATGCACTAAAAGATACTAAAATACACAAAAATATACTAAAATACACTAAAATATACTAGAATACACTAGAATACATTAATATATACTAAAACATACTAATATATACTAAAATGCACTAAAATATACTAACATACACTAAAATATACTGAAATACACTAAAATGTACTAAAATACACTAGAATATACTAAAATACACTAAAATACAATACAATATACTATAATACACTAAAATATACTAAAATACACTAAAATATACTAAAATACACTAAAATATACTAGAATAGACTAAAATATACTAAAATATACTAAAATATACTAAAATACAATAAAATATACTAAAATACAATAAAATACACTAAAATACACTAAAATATACTAAAATACACTAAAATATACTAAAATACACTAAAATACACTAGAATACAGTAAAATATACTAAAATACACTAAAACATGCTAAACTACACTAAAATATACTAAAATACACTAAAACAAACAAGAGTACACTAAAATATACTAAAATACACTAAAATATACTAAAATATACTAGAACATAAAAAATAAACCAAAATACACCAATATATATTAAAATACACTAATATATACTAAAATACACTAAAATATACTTAAATACACTAAAATACAATTAAGTATACATATACTTAAATACACTAAAATATACTAAAATACAATAAAATATACTAAAATACACTCAAATATACTAAAAAACAATAAATACACTAAAATATACTAAAATACTAAAATACACTAAAATATACTAAACTTCACTAATATATAATAAAATATACAAAAATATAGAATACACTAAAATATACTAAAATACACTAAAATATGCTAAAATACAATAAAATATACTAAAATATACTAAGCTACACTAAAATATACTAAAGATACACTAAAATATACTAGAATACACTAGAATGCATTAATATATACTAAAACATACTAATATATACTAAAATGCACTAAAATATACTAACATACACTAAAATATACTGAAATACACTAAAATGTACTAAAATACACTAGAATATACTAAAATACACTAAAATACAATACAATATACTATAATACACTAAAATATACTAAAATACACTAAAATATACTAAAATACACTAAAATATACTAGAATAGTCTAAAGTATACTAAAATATACTAAAATATACTAAAATACAATAAAATATACTAAAATACAATAAAATATACTAAAATACACTAAAATATACTAAAATACACTAAAATATACTGGAATAGACTAAAATATACTAAAATATACTAAAATACACTAAAATACAATACAATATACTAAAATACAATAAAATATAAAAAAATATACTAAAATGCACTAAAATATACTAGAATACACTAAAATATACTAGAATAGACTAAAATATACTAAAATACAATAAAATATACTAAAATACAATAAAATATACTAAAATACACTAAAATATACTAAAATACACTAAAATATATTAAAATACACTAAAATATACTAGAATACACTAAAATATACTAAAATACACTAAAACATGCTAAACTACACTAAAATACACTAAAATAGACAAGAGTATATATATACTAAAATACACTAAAATATACTAGAATACACTAAAATATACTAGAATAGACTAAAATATATGAAAATATACTAAAATACAATAAAATATACTAAAATAATATATACTAAAATACACTAAAATATACTATAATTCACTAAAATATACTAGAACACACTAAAATATACTAGAATACACTAAAATATACTAAAATATACTAAAATACACTAAAATATAGTAGAATACACTAAAATATACTAAAATATACTAAAATACACTAAAAATTACTAGAATAGACTAAAATATACTAAAATATACTAAAATGTACTAAAATAATATAAAATATACTAAAATACAATAAAATATACTAAAATACAATAAAATATACTAAAATACAATAAAATATACTAACATACACTAAAATATACTAAAATACACTAAAATTTACTAGAATAGACTAAAATATACTAAAATATACTAAAATACACTAAAATACAATACAATATACTAAAATACAATAAAATATACTAAAATACACTAAAATATACTAAAATACACTAAAATATACTAGAATACACTAAAATATACTAAAATGCACTAAAATATACCAGAATACTCTAAAATATACTAGAATAGACTAAAATATACTAAAATACAATAAAATATACTAAAATACACTAAAATACACTAAAAGATACTAAAATACACAAAAAAGTACTAAAATACACTAAAATGCACTAAAAGATACTAAAATACACTAAGATATACTAGAATACACTAAAATATACTAAAATACACTAGAATATACTAAGCTACACTAAAATATACTAAAATACACTAAAATATACTAGAATACACTAGAATACATTAATATATACTAAAACATACTAATATATACTAAAATGCACTAAAATATACTAACATACACTAAAATATACTGAAATACACTAAAATGTACTAAAATACACTAGAATATATTAAAATACACTAAAATACAATACAATATACTATAACAAACTAACATATACTAAAATACACTAAAATCTACTAAAATACACTAAAATATACTACAATAGACTAAAATATACTAAAATATACTAAAATACAATAAAATATACTTAAATACAATAAAATATACTAAAATACACTAAAATATACTAAAATACACTAAAATATACTAAAATACACTAAAATATACTAGAATACACTAAGATATACTAAAATACACTAAAACATGCTAAACTACACTAAAATATACTAAAATAGACAAGAGTACACTAAAATATACTAAAATACACTAAAATATACTAAAATATACTAGAACAAAAAATAAACCAAAATACACCAATATATATTAAAATACACTAATATATACTAAAATACACTAAAATATACTAAAATACAATAAAATATACTAAAATACACTCAAATATACTAAAAATACTAAAATACACTAAAATATACTAAAATACACTAAAATATACTAAAATACATCAAAATATACTAGAATACACTAAAATAAACTAAACTACACTAAAATATACTAAACTACACTTAAATATACTAAAATATACAAAAATATAGAATACACTAAAATATACTAATATGAACTAAAATACACTAAAATATGGTAAAATACAATAAAATATACTAAAATACACTAAATTATACTAAAATACACTAAAATATACTAAAATACCTTAAATATACCAGAATACACTAAAATATACTAAAATACACTAAAATATACTAAAATACACTAAAATATACTATAATAGACTAAAATATACTAAAATATACCAAAATACAATAAAATATAATAAAATACAATAAAATATACTAAAATACACTAAAATATACTAAAATACACTAAAATATACTAGAATACACTAAAATATACTAAAATGCACTAAAATATACTAGAATACACTAAAATATACTAGAATAGACTAAAATATACTAAAATGCAATAAAATATACTAAAATACACTAAAAGATACTAAAATACACAAAAATATACTAAAATACACTAAAATGCACTAAAAGATACTAAAATACACTAAGATATACTAGAATATACTAAAATATACTAAAATACACTAGAATATACTAAGCTACACTAAAATATACTAAAATACACTAAAATATACTAGAATACACTAGAATACATTAATATATACTAAAACATACTAATATATACTAAAATGCACTAAAATATACTAACATACACTAAAACATACTGAAATACACTAAAATGTACTAAAATACACTAGAATATACTAAAATACACTAAAAACAATACAATATACTATAATACACTAAAATATACTAAAATACACTAAAATATACTAAAATACACTAAAATATACTAGAATAGACTAAAATATACTAAAATATACTAAAATATACTAAAATACAATAAAATATACTAAAATACAATAAAATATACTAAAATACACTAAAATATACTAAAATACACTAAAATATACTAAAATACACTAAAATACACCAGAATACAGTAAAATATACTAAAATACACTAAAACATGCTAAACTACACTAAAATATACTAAAATACACTAAAACAAACAAGAGTACACTAAAATATACTAAAATACACTAAAATATACTAAAATATACTAGAACATAAAAAATAAACCAAAATACACCAATATATATTAAAATACACTAATATATACTAAAATACACTAAAATATACTTAAATACACTAAAATACAATAAGTATACTATAGTACACTAAAATATACTAAAATATACTAAAATACACTAAAATATACTAAAATACAATAAAATATACTAAAATACAATAAAATATACTAAAATACACTAAAATATACTAAAATACACTAAAATATACTTAAAATACACTAAAATACACTAGAATACAGTAAAATATACTAAAATACACTAAAACATGCTAAACTACACTAAAATATACTAAAATACACTAAAACAAACAAGAGTACACTAAAATATACTAAAATACACTAAAATATACTAAAATATACTAGAACATAAAAAATAAACCAAAATACACCAATATATATTAAAATACACTAATATATACTAAAATACACTAAAATATACTTAAATACACTAAAATACAATTAGGTATACTATAATACACTAAAATATACTAAAATATACTAAAATACACTAAAATATACTAAAACACAATAAAATATACTAAAATACACTCAAATATACTAAAAAACAATAAATACACTAAAATATACTAAAATACTAAAATACACTAAAATATACTAAACTTCACTAAAATATAATAAAATATACAAAAATATAGAATACACTAAAATATACTAAAATACACTAAAATATGC
>JASKUP010000399.1:0-15687 GCA_030448955.1 Trichopoda pennipes
GCGATGATGGATGGTGACAGCGATGAGGGACTGAGACAGGGATGAGGGACTGAGACAGGGATGAGGGACTGAAACAGGGATGGTGGACTGAGACAAGGATGATGGATGGTGACAGCGATGATGGATGGTGACAGGGATGATGGATGGAGACAGCGATGATGGATGGAGACAGGGACGAGGGACTGAGACAGGGATGAGGGACTGAGACAGGGATGAGGGACTGAGACAGGGATGATGGATGGTGACAGCGATGAGGGACTGAGACAGGGATGAGGGACTGAGACAGGGATGAGGGACTGAAACAGGGATGGTGGACTGAGACAAGGATGATGGATGGTGACAGCGATGATGGATGGTGACAGGGATGATGGATGGAGACAGCGATGATGGATGGAGACAGGGACGAGGGACTGAGACAGGGATGAGGGACTGAGACAGCGATGATGGATGGTGACACAGGGACGAGGGACTGAGACAGGGATGAGGGACTGAGACAGCGATGATGGATGGTGACAGGGATGAGGGACTGAGACAGCGATGATGGATGGTGACAGCGATGAGGGACTGAGACAGGGATGAGGGACTGAGACAGGGATGAGGGACTGAAACAGGGATGGTGGACTGAGACAAGGATGATGGATGGTGACAGCGATGATGGATGGTGACAGTGATGATGGATGGTGACAGGGATGATGGATGGTGACAGGGATGAGGGACTGAGACAGGGATGAGGGACTGAGACAGCGATGGTGGATGGTGACAGCGATGATGGATGGAGACAGGGACGAGGGACTGAGACAGGGATGAGGGACTGAGACAGGGATGAGGGACTGAGACAGCGATGATGGATGGTGACAGGGATGAGGGACTGAGACAGCGATGATGGATGGTGACAGCGATGAGGGACTGAGACAGGGATGAGGGACTGAGACAGGGATGAGGGACTGAAACAGGGATGGTGGACTGAGACAAGGATGATGGATGGTGACAGCGATGATGGATGGTGACAGTGATGATGGATGGTGACAGGGATGATGGATGGTGACAGGGATGAGGGACTGAGACAGGGATGAGGGACTGAGACAGCGATGATGGATGGTGACACAGGGACGAGGGACTGAGACAGGGATGAGGGACTGAGACAGCGATGATGGATGGTGACAGCGATGATGGATGGAGACAAGGATGATGGTGACAGCGATGATGGATGGTGACAGCGATGATGGATGGTGACACAGGGACGAGGGACTGAGACAGGGATGAGGGACTGAGACAGGGATGATGGATGGAGACAAGGATGATGGATGGTGACAGCGCTGATGGATGGAGACAGGGATGAGGGACTGAGACAGGGATGAGGGACTGAGACAGGGATGAGGGACTGAGACAGGGATGGTGGACTGAGACAAGGATGATGGATGGTGACAGCGATGATGGATGGAGACAGGGATGAGGGACTGAGACAGGGATGATGGATGGTGACAGGGATGAGGGACTGAGACAGGGATGATGGATGGAGACAGCGATGATGGATGGTGACAGCGATGATGGATGGAGACAGGGACGAGGGACTGAGACAGGGATGAGGGACTGAGACGGGGATGAGGGACTGAGACGGGATGAGGGACTGAGACAGCGATGGTGGATGGTGACAGCGATGATGGATGGTGACAGCGATGATGGATGGAGACAAGGATGATGGATGGAGACAGGGATGAGGGACTGAGACAGGGATGAGGGACTGAGACAGGGATGATGGATGGAGACAGGGATGAGGGACTGAGACAGGGATGATGGACTGAGACAGGGATGATGGAGACAGGGACGAGGGACTGAGACAGCGATGATGGATGGTGACAGCGATGATGGATGGTGACAGCGATGATGGATGGTGACAGCGATGGTGGATGGTGACAGCGATGATGGATGGAGACAAGGATGATGGATGGTGACAGCGCTGATGGATGGAGACAGGGATGAGGGACTGAGACAGGGATGAGGGACTGAGACAGGGATGATGGATGGAGACAGGGATGAGGGACTGAGACAGGGATGATGGACTGAGACAGGGATGATGGAGACAGGGACGAGGGACTGAGACAGCGATGATGGATGGTGACAGCGATGATGGATGGTGACAGCGATGATGGATGGTGACAGGGATGATGGATGGTGACAGGGATGAGGGACTGAGACAGGGATGAGGGACTGAGACAGCGATGGTGGATGGTGACAGCGATGATGGATGGAGACAGGGACGAGGGACTGAGACAGGGATGAGGGACTGAGACAGGGATGAGGGACTGAGACAGCGATGATGGATGGTGACAGCGATGAGGGACTGAGACAGGGATGAGGGACTGAGACAGGGATGAGGGACTGAAACAGGGATGGTGGACTGAGACAAGGATGATGGATGGTGACAGCGATGATGGATGGAGACAAGGATGATGGATGGTGACAGCGATGATGGATGGTGACAGCGATGATGGATGGTGACACAGGGACGAGGGACTGAGACAGGGATGAGGGACTGAGACAGGGATGATGGATGGAGACAAGGATGATGGATGGTGACAGCGATGATGGATGGTGACAGCGATGATGGATGGTGACAGGGATGATGGATGGTGACAGGGATGAGGGACTGAGACAGGGATGAGGGACTGAGACAGCGATGGTGGATGGTGACAGCGATGATGGATGGAGACAGGGACGAGGGACTGAGACAGGGATGAGGGACTGAGACAGGGATGAGGGACTGAGACAGGGATGATGGATGGAGACAAGGATGATGGATGGTGACAGCGATGATGGATGGTGACAGCGATGATGGATGGTGACAGGGATGATGGATGGTGACAGCGATGAGGGACTGAGACAGGGATGAGGGACTGAGACAGGGATGAGGGACTGAAACAGGGATGGTGGACTGAGACAAGGATGATGGATGGTGACAGCGATGATGGATGGAGACAAGGATGATGGATGGTGACAGCGATGATGGATGGTGACAGCGATGATGGATGGTGACACAGGGACGAGGGACTGAGACAGGGATGAGGGACTGAGACAGGGATGATGGATGGAGACAAGGATGATGGATGGTGACAGCGCTGATGGATGGAGACAGGGATGAGGGACTGAGACAGGGATGAGGGACTGAGACAGGGATGAGGGACTGAGACAGGGATGGTGGACTGAGACAAGGATGATGGATGGTGACAGCGATGATGGATGGAGACAGGGATGAGGGACTGAGACAGGGATGATGGATGGTGACAGGGATGAGGGACTGAGACAGGGATGATGGATGGAGACAGCGATGATGGATGGTGACAGCGATGATGGATGGAGACAGGGACGAGGGACTGAGACAGGGATGAGGGACTGAGACAGGGATGAGGGACTGAGACAGCGATGATGGATGGTGACAGCGATGATGGATGGTGACAGCGATGATGGATGGTGACAGGGACGAGGGACTGAGACAGGGATGAGGGACTGAGACAGGGATGAGGGACTGAGACAGGGATGAGGGACTGAGACAAGGATGATGGATGGTGACAGCGATGATGGATGGTGACAGGGATGATGGATGGAGACAGCGATGATGGATGGAGACAGGGACGAGGGACTGAGACAGGGATGAGGGACTGAGACAGCGATGATGGATGGTGACACAGGGACGAGGGACTGAGACAGGGATGAGGGACTGAGACAGCGATGATGGATGGTGACAGCGATGATGGATGGAGACAAGGATGATGGATGGTGACAGCGATGATGGATGGTGACAGCGATGATGGATGGTGACATAGGGACGAGGGACTGAGACAGGGATGAGGGACTGAGACAGGGATGATGGATGGAGACAAGGATGATGGATGGTGACAGCGCTGATGGATGGAGACAGGGATGAGGGACTGAGACAGGGATGAGGGACTGAGACAGGGATGAGGGACTGAGACAGGGATGGTGGACTGAGACAAGGATGATGGATGGTGACAGCGATGATGGATGGAGACAGGGATGAGGGACTGAGACAGGGATGATGGATGGTGACAGGGATGAGGGACTGAGACAGGGATGATGGATGGAGACACCGATGATGGATGGTGACAGCGATGATGGATGGAGACAGGGACGAGGGACTGAGACAGGGATGAGGGACTGAGACGGGGATGAGGGACTGAGACGGGGATGAGGGACTGAGACAGCGATGGTGGATGGTGACAGCGATGATGGATGGTGACAGCGATGATGGATGGTGACAGGGACGAGGGACTGAGACAGGGATGAGGGACTGAGACAGGGATGAGGGACTGAGACAGGGATGAGGGACTGAGACAAGGATGATGGATGGTGACAGCGATGATGGATGGTGACAGGGATGATGGATGGAGACAGCGATGATGGATGGAGACAGGGACGAGGGACTGAGACAGGGATGAGGGACTGAGACAGCGATGATGGATGGTGACACAGGGACGAGGGACTGAGACAGGGATGAGGGACTGAGACAGCGATGATGGATGGTGACAGCGATGATGGATGGAGACAAGGATGATGGATGGTGACAGCGATGATGGATGGTGACAGCGATGATGGATGGTGACATAGGGACGAGGGACTGAGACAGGGATGAGGGACTGAGACAGGGATGATGGATGGAGACAAGGATGATGGATGGTGACAGCGCTGATGGATGGAGACAGGGATGAGGGACTGAGACAGGGATGAGGGACTGAGACAGGGATGAGGGACTGAGACAGGGATGGTGGACTGAGACAAGGATGATGGATGGTGACAGCGATGATGGATGGAGACAGGGATGAGGGACTGAGACAGGGATGATGGATGGTGACAGGGATGAGGGACTGAGACAGGGATGATGGATGGAGACACCGATGATGGATGGTGACAGCGATGATGGATGGAGACAGGGACGAGGGACTGAGACAGGGATGAGGGACTGAGACGGGGATGAGGGACTGAGACGGGGATGAGGGACTGAGACAGCGATGGTGGATGGTGACAGCGATGATGGATGGTGACAGCGATGATGGATGGAGACAAGGATGATGGATGGAGACAGGGACGAGGGACTGAGACAGGGATGAGGGACTGAGACAGCGATGATGGATGGTGACACAGGGACGAGGGACTGAGACAGGGATGAGGGACTGAGACAGCGATGATGGATGGTGACAGCGATGATGGATGGAGACAAGGATGATGGATGGTGACAGCGATGATGGATGGTGACAGCGATGATGGATGGTGACACAGGGACGAGGGACTGAGACAGGGATGAGGGACTGAGACAGGGATGATGGATGGAGACAAGGATGATGGATGGTGACAGCGCTGATGGATGGAGACAGGGATGAGGGACTGAGACAGGGATGAGGGACTGAGACAGGGATGAGGGACTGAGACAGGGATGGTGGACTGAGACAAGGATGATGGATGGTGACAGCGATGATGGATGGAGACAGGGATGAGGGACTGAGACAGGGATGATGGATGGTGACAGGGATGAGGGACTGAGACAGCGATGGTGGATGGTGACAGCGATGATGGATGGAGACAGGGACGAGGGACTGAGACAGGGATGAGGGACTGAGACAGCGATGATGGATGGTGACACAGGGACGAGGGACTGAGACAGGGATGAGGGACTGAGACAGCGATGATGGATGGTGACAGCGATGATGGATGGAGACAAGGATGATGGATGGTGACAGCGATGATGGATGGTGACAGCGATGATGGATGGTGACACAGGGACGAGGGACTGAGACAGGGATGAGGGACTGAGACAGGGATGATGGATGGAGACAAGGATGATGGATGGTGACAGCGCTGATGGATGGAGACAGGGATGAGGGACTGAGACAGGGATGAGGGACTGAGACAGGGATGAGGGACTGAGACAGGGATGGTGGACTGAGACAAGGATGATGGATGGTGACAGCGATGATGGATGGAGACAGGGATGAGGGACTGAGACAGGGATGATGGATGGTGACAGGGATGAGGGACTGAGACAGGGATGATGGATGGAGACAGCGATGATGGATGGTGACAGCGATGATGGATGGAGACAGGGACGAGGGACTGAGACAGGGATGAGGGACTGAGACGGGGATGAGGGACTGAGACGGGGATGAGGGACTGAGACAGCGATGGTGGATGGTGACAGCGATGATGGATGGTGACAGCGATGATGGATGGAGACAAGGATGATGGATGGAGACAGGGATGAGGGACTGAGACAGGGATGAGGGACTGAGACAGGGATGATGGATGGAGACAGGGATGAGGGACTGAGACAGGGATGATGGATGGAGACACCGATGATGGATGGTGACAGCGATGATGGATGGAGACAGGGATGATGGATGGTGACAGGGATGAGGGACTGAGACAGGGATGAGGGACTGAGACAGCGATGGTGGATGGTGACAGCGATGATGGATGGAGACAGGGACGAGGGACTGAGACAGGGATGAGGGACTGAGACAGGGATGAGGGACTGAGACAGCGATGATGGATGGTGACAGGGATGAGGGACTGAGACAGCGATGATGGATGGTGACAGCGATGAGGGACTGAGACAGGGATGAGGGACTGAGACAGGGATGAGGGACTGAAACAGGGATGGTGGACTGAGACAAGGATGATGGATGGTGACAGCGATGATGGATGGTGACAGGGATGATGGATGGAGACAGCGATGATGGATGGAGACAGGGACGAGGGACTGAGACAGGGATGAGGGACTGAGACAGCGATGATGGATGGTGACACAGGGACGAGGGACTGAGACAGGGATGAGGGACTGAGACAGCGATGATGGATGGTGACAGCGATGATGGATGGAGACAAGGATGATGGATGGTGACAGCGATGATGGATGGTGACAGCGATGATGGATGGTGACACAGGGACGAGGGACTGAGACAGGGATGAGGGACTGAGACAGGGATGATGGATGGAGACAAGGATGATGGATGGTGACAGCGCTGATGGATGGAGACAGGGATGAGGGACTGAGACAGGGATGAGGGACTGAGACAGGGATGAGGGACTGAGACAGGGATGGTGGACTGAGACAAGGATGATGGATGGTGACAGCGATGATGGATGGAGACAGGGATGAGGGACTGAGACAGGGATGATGGATGGTGACAGGGATGAGGGACTGAGACAGGGATGATGGATGGAGACAGCGATGATGGATGGTGACAGCGATGATGGATGGAGACAGGGACGAGGGACTGAGACAGGGATGAGGGACTGAGACGGGGATGAGGGACTGAGACGGGGATGAGGGACTGAGACAGCGATGGTGGATGGTGACAGCGATGATGGATGGTGACAGCGATGATGGATGGAGACAAGGATGATGGATGGAGACAGGGATGAGGGACTGAGACAGGGATGAGGGACTGAGACAGGGATGATGGATGGAGACAGGGATGAGGGACTGAGACAGGGATGATGGACTGAGACAGGGATGATGGAGACAGGGACGAGGGACTGAGACAGCGATGATGGATGGTGACAGCGATGATGGATGGTGACAGCGATGATGGATGGTGACAGCGATGGTGGATGGTGACAGCGATGATGGATGGAGACAAGGATGATGGATGGTGACAGCGCTGATGGATGGAGACAGGGATGAGGGACTGAGACAGGGATGAGGGACTGAGACAGGGATGATGGATGGAGACAGGGATGAGGGACTGAGACAGGGATGATGGACTGAGACAGGGATGATGGAGACAGGGACGAGGGACTGAGACAGCGATGATGGATGGTGACAGCGATGATGGATGGTGACAGCGATGATGGATGGTGACAGGGATGATGGATGGTGACAGGGATGAGGGACTGAGACAGGGATGAGGGACTGAGACAGCGATGGTGGATGGTGACAGCGATGATGGATGGAGACAGGGACGAGGGACTGAGACAGGGATGAGGGACTGAGACAGGGATGAGGGACTGAGACAGCGATGATGGATGGTGACAGCGATGAGGGACTGAGACAGGGATGAGGGACTGAGACAGGGATGAGGGACTGAAACAGGGATGGTGGACTGAGACAAGGATGATGGATGGTGACAGCGATGATGGATGGAGACAAGGATGATGGATGGTGACAGCGATGATGGATGGTGACAGCGATGATGGATGGTGACACAGGGACGAGGGACTGAGACAGGGATGAGGGACTGAGACAGGGATGATGGATGGAGACAAGGATGATGGATGGTGACAGCGATGATGGATGGTGACAGCGATGATGGATGGTGACAGGGATGATGGATGGTGACAGGGATGAGGGACTGAGACAGGGATGAGGGACTGAGACAGCGATGGTGGATGGTGACAGCGATGATGGATGGAGACAGGGACGAGGGACTGAGACAGGGATGAGGGACTGAGACAGGGATGAGGGACTGAGACAGGGATGATGGATGGAGACAAGGATGATGGATGGTGACAGCGATGATGGATGGTGACAGCGATGATGGATGGTGACAGGGATGATGGATGGTGACAGCGATGAGGGACTGAGACAGGGATGAGGGACTGAGACAGGGATGAGGGACTGAAACAGGGATGGTGGACTGAGACAAGGATGATGGATGGTGACAGCGATGATGGATGGAGACAAGGATGATGGATGGTGACAGCGATGATGGATGGTGACAGCGATGATGGATGGTGACACAGGGACGAGGGACTGAGACAGGGATGAGGGACTGAGACAGGGATGATGGATGGAGACAAGGATGATGGATGGTGACAGCGCTGATGGATGGAGACAGGGATGAGGGACTGAGACAGGGATGAGGGACTGAGACAGGGATGAGGGACTGAGACAGGGATGGTGGACTGAGACAAGGATGATGGATGGTGACAGCGATGATGGATGGAGACAGGGATGAGGGACTGAGACAGGGATGATGGATGGTGACAGGGATGAGGGACTGAGACAGGGATGATGGATGGAGACAGCGATGATGGATGGTGACAGCGATGATGGATGGAGACAGGGACGAGGGACTGAGACAGGGATGAGGGACTGAGACAGGGATGAGGGACTGAGACAGCGATGATGGATGGTGACAGCGATGATGGATGGTGACAGCGATGATGGATGGTGACAGGGACGAGGGACTGAGACAGGGATGAGGGACTGAGACAGGGATGAGGGACTGAGACAGGGATGAGGGACTGAGACAAGGATGATGGATGGTGACAGCGATGATGGATGGTGACAGGGATGATGGATGGAGACAGCGATGATGGATGGAGACAGGGACGAGGGACTGAGACAGGGATGAGGGACTGAGACAGCGATGATGGATGGTGACACAGGGACGAGGGACTGAGACAGGGATGAGGGACTGAGACAGCGATGATGGATGGTGACAGCGATGATGGATGGAGACAAGGATGATGGATGGTGACAGCGATGATGGATGGTGACAGCGATGATGGATGGTGACATAGGGACGAGGGACTGAGACAGGGATGAGGGACTGAGACAGGGATGATGGATGGAGACAAGGATGATGGATGGTGACAGCGCTGATGGATGGAGACAGGGATGAGGGACTGAGACAGGGATGAGGGACTGAGACAGCGATGGTGGATGGAGACAAGGATGATGGATGGTGACAGCGATGATGGATGGTGACAGCGATGATGGATGGTGACAGGGATGATGGATGGTGACAGGGATGAGGGACTGAGACAGGGATGAGGGACTGAGACAGCGATGGTGGATGGTGACAGCGATGATGGATGGAGACAGGGACGAGGGACTGAGACAGGGATGAGGGACTGAGACAGGGATGAGGGACTGAGACAGGGTTGATGGATGGAGACAAGGATGATGGATGGTGACAGCGATGATGGATGGTGACAGCGATGATGGATGGTGACAGGGATGATGGATGGTGACAGCGATGAGGGACTGAGACAGGGATGAGGGACTGAGACAGGGATGAGGGACTGAAACAGGGATGGTGGACTGAGACAAGGATGATGGATGGTGACAGCGATGATGGATGGAGACAAGGATGATGGATGGTGACAGCGCTGATGGATGGAGACAGGGATGAGGGACTGAGACAGGGATGAGGGACTGAGACAGGGATGAGGGACTGAGACAGGGATGGTGGACTGAGACAAGGATGATGGATGGTGACAGCGATGATGGATGGAGACAGGGATGAGGGACTGAGACAGGGATGATGGATGGTGACAGGGATGAGGGACTGAGACAGGGATGATGGATGGAGACAGCGATGATGGATGGTGACAGCGATGATGGATGGAGACAGGGACGAGGGACTGAGACAGGGATGAGGGACTGAGACAGGGATGAGGGACTGAGACAGCGATGATGGATGGTGACAGCGATGATGGATGGTGACAGCGATGATGGATGGTGACAGGGACGAGGGACTGAGACAGGGATGAGGGACTGAGACAGGGATGAGGGACTGAGACAGGGATGAGGGACTGAGACAAGGATGATGGATGGTGACAGCGATGATGGATGGTGACAGGGATGATGGATGGAGACAGCGATGATGGATGGAGACAGGGACGAGGGACTGAGACAGGGATGAGGGACTGAGACAGCGATGATGGATGGTGACACAGGGACGAGGGACTGAGACAGGGATGAGGGACTGAGACAGCGATGATGGATGGTGACAGCGATGATGGATGGAGACAAGGATGATGGATGGTGACAGCGATGATGGATGGTGACAGCGATGATGGATGGTGACATAGGGACGAGGGACTGAGACAGGGATGAGGGACTGAGACAGGGATGATGGATGGAGACAAGGATGATGGATGGTGACAGCGCTGATGGATGGAGACAGGGATGAGGGACTGAGACAGGGATGAGGGACTGAGACAGGGATGAGGGACTGAGACAGGGATGGTGGACTGAGACAAGGATGATGGATGGTGACAGCGATGATGGATGGAGACAGGGATGAGGGACTGAGACAGGGATGATGGATGGTGACAGGGATGAGGGACTGAGACAGGGATGATGGATGGAGACACCGATGATGGATGGTGACAGCGATGATGGATGGAGACAGGGACGAGGGACTGAGACAGGGATGAGGGACTGAGACGGGGATGAGGGACTGAGACGGGGATGAGGGACTGAGACAGCGATGGTGGATGGTGACAGCGATGATGGATGGTGACAGCGATGATGGATGGAGACAAGGATGATGGATGGAGACAGGGATGAGGGACTGAGACAGGGATGAGGGACTGAGACAGGGATGATGGATGGAGACAGGGATGAGGGACTGAGACAGGGATGATGGACTGAGACAGGGATGATGGAGACAGGGACGAGGGACTGAGACAGCGATGATGGATGGTGACAGCGATGATGGATGGTGACAGCGATGATGGATGGTGACAGCGATGGTGGATGGTGACAGCGATGATGGATGGAGACAAGGATGATGGATGGTGACAGCGCTGATGGATGGAGACAGGGATGAGGGACTGAGACAGGGATGAGGGACTGAGACAGGGATGATGGATGGAGACAGGGATGAGGGACTGAGACAGGGATGATGGACTGAGACAGGGATGATGGAGACAGGGACGAGGGACTGAGACAGCGATGATGGATGGTGACAGCGATGATGGATGGTGACAGCGATGATGGATGGTGACAGGGATGATGGATGGTGACAGGGATGAGGGACTGAGACAGGGATGAGGGACTGAGACAGCGATGGTGGATGGTGACAGCGATGATGGATGGAGACAGGGACGAGGGACTGAGACAGGGATGAGGGACTGAGACAGGGATGAGGGACTGAGACAGCGATGATGGATGGTGACAGCGATGAGGGACTGAGACAGGGATGAGGGACTGAGACAGGGATGAGGGACTGAAACAGGGATGGTGGACTGAGACAAGGATGATGGATGGTGACAGCGATGATGGATGGAGACAAGGATGATGGATGGTGACAGCGATGATGGATGGTGACAGCGATGATGGATGGTGACACAGGGACGAGGGACTGAGACAGGGATGAGGGACTGAGACAGGGATGATGGATGGAGACAAGGATGATGGATGGTGACAGCGCTGATGGATGGAGACAGGGATGAGGGACTGAGACAGGGATGAGGGACTGAGACAGGGATGAGGGACTGAGACAGGGATGGTGGACTGAGACAAGGATGATGGATGGTGACAGCGATGATGGATGGAGACAGGGATGAGGGACTGAGACAGGGATGAGGGACTGAGACAGCGATGATGGATGGTGACACAGGGACGAGGGACTGAGACAGGGATGAGGGACTGAGACAGCGATGATGGATGGTGACAGCGATGATGGATGGAGACAAGGATGATGGATGGTGACAGCGATGATGGATGGTGACAGCGATGATGGATGGTGACACAGGGACGAGGGACTGAGACAGGGATGAGGGACTGAGACAGGGATGAGGGACTGAGACAGCGATGGTGGATGGTGACAGCGATGATGGATGGAGACAAGGATGATGGATGGTGACAGCGCTGATGGATGGAGACAGGGATGAGGGACTGAGACAGGGATGAGGGACTGAGACAGGGATGAGGGACTGAGACAGGGATGGTGGACTGAGACAAGGATGATGGATGGTGACAGCGATGATGGATGGTGACAGGGATGATGGATGGTGACAGGGATGAGGGACTGAGACAGGGATGAGGGACTGAGACAGCGATGGTGGATGGTGACAGCGATGATGGATGGAGACAGGGACGAGGGACTGAGACAGGGATGAGGGACTGAGACAGGGATGAGGGACTGAGACAGCGATGATGGATGGTGACAGGGATGAGGGACTGAGACAGCGATGATGGATGGTGACAGCGATGAGGGACTGAGACAGGGATGAGGGACTGAGACAGGGATGAGGGACTGAAACAGGGATGGTGGACTGAGACAAGGATGATGGATGGTGACAGCGATGATGGATGGTGACAGGGATGATGGATGGAGACAGCGATGATGGATGGAGACAGGGACGAGGGACTGAGACAGGGATGAGGGACTGAGACAGGGATGAGGGACTGAGACAGGGATGATGGATGGTGACAGCGATGAGGGACTGAGACAGGGATGAGGGACTGAGACAGGGATGAGGGACTGAAACAGGGATGGTGGACTGAGACAAGGATGATGGATGGTGACAGCGATGATGGATGGTGACAGGGATGATGGATGGAGACAGCGATGATGGATGGAGACAGGGACGAGGGACTGAGACAGGGATGAGGGACTGAGACAGCGATGATGGATGGTGACACAGGGACGAGGGACTGAGACAGGGATGAGGGACTGAGACAGCGATGATGGATGGTGACAGGGATGAGGGACTGAGACAGCGATGATGGATGGTGACAGCGATGAGGGACTGAGACAGGGATGAGGGACTGAGACAGGGATGAGGGACTGAAACAGGGATGGTGGACTGAGACAAGGATGATGGATGGTGACAGCGATGATGGATGGTGACAGTGATGATGGATGGTGACAGGGATGATGGATGGTGACAGGGATGAGGGACTGAGACAGGGATGAGGGACTGAGACAGCGATGGTGGATGGTGACAGCGATGATGGATGGAGACAGGGACGAGGGACTGAGACAGGGATGAGGGACTGAGACAGGGATGAGGGACTGAGACAGCGATGATGGATGGTGACAGGGATGAGGGACTGAGACAGCGATGATGGATGGTGACAGCGATGAGGGACTGAGACAGGGATGAGGGACTGAGACAGGGATGAGGGACTGAAACAGGGATGGTGGACTGAGACAAGGATGATGGATGGTGACAGCGATGATGGATGGTGACAGTGATGATGGATGGTGACAGGGATGATGGATGGTGACAGGGATGAGGGACTGAGACAGGGATGAGGGACTGAGACAGGGATGAGGGACTGAAACAGGGATGGTGGACTGAGACAAGGATGATGGATGGTGACAGCGATGATGGATGGTGACAGTGATGATGGATGGAGACAAGGATGATGGATGGTGACAGCGCTGATGGATGGAGACAGGGATGAGGGACTGAGACAGGGATGAGGGACTGAGACAGGGATGAGGGACTGAGACAGGGATGGTGGACTGAGACAAGGATGATGGATGGTGACAGCGATGATGGATGGAGACAGGGATGAGGGACTGAGACAGGGATGATGGATGGTGACAGGGATGAGGGACTGAGACAGGGATGATGGATGGAGACAGCGATGATGGATGGTGACAGCGATGATGGATGGAGACAGGGACGAGGGACTGAGACAGGGATGAGGGACTGAGACGGGGATGAGGGACTGAGACGGGGATGAGGGACTGAGACAGCGATGGTGGATGGTGACAGCGATGATGGATGGTGACAGCGATGATGGATGGAGACAAGGATGATGGATGGAGACAGGGATGAGGGACTGAGACAGGGATGAGGGACTGAGACAGGGATGATGGATGGAGACAGGGATGAGGGACTGAGACAGGGATGATGGACTGAGACAGGGATGATGGAGACAGGGACGAGGGACTGAGACAGCGATGATGGATGGTGACAGCGATGATGGATGGTGACAGCGATGATGGATGGTGACAGCGATGGTGGATGGTGACAGCGATGATGGATGGAGACAAGGATGATGGATGGTGACAGCGCTGATGGATGGAGACAGGGATGAGGGACTGAGACAGGGATGAGGGACTGAGACAGGGATGATGGATGGAGACAGGGATGAGGGACTGAGACAGGGATGATGGACTGAGACAGGGATGATGGAGACAGGGACGAGGGACTGAGACAGCGATGATGGATGGTGACAGCGATGATGGATGGTGACAGCGATGATGGATGGTGACAGGGATGATGGATGGTGACAGGGATGAGGGACTGAGACAGGGATGAGGGACTGAGACAGCGATGGTGGATGGTGACAGCGATGATGGATGGAGACAGGGACGAGGGACTGAGACAGGGATGAGGGACTGAGACAGGGATGAGGGACTGAGACAGCGATGATGGATGGTGACAGCGATGAGGGACTGAGACAGGGATGAGGGACTGAGACAGGGATGAGGGACTGAAACAGGGATGGTGGACTGAGACAAGGATGATGGATGGTGACAGCGATGATGGATGGAGACAAGGATGATGGATGGTGACAGCGATGATGGATGGTGACAGCGATGATGGATGGTGACACAGGGACGAGGGACTGAGACAGGGATGAGGGACTGAGACAGGGATGATGGATGGAGACAAGGATGATGGATGGTGACAGCGATGATGGATGGTGACAGGGATGATGGATGGTGACAGGGATGAGGGACTGAGACAGGGATGAGGGACTGAGACAGCGATGGTGGATGGTGACAGCGATGATGGATGGAGACAGGGACGAGGGACTGAGACAGGGATGAGGGACTGAGACAGGGATGAGGGACTGAGACAGCGATGATGGATGGTGACAGCGATGAGGGACTGAGACAGGGATGAGGGACTGAGACAGGGATGATGGATGGAGACAGCGATGATGGATGGTGACAGCGATGATGGATGGAG
>JASKUP010000400.1:0-17241 GCA_030448955.1 Trichopoda pennipes
AAATTATTAAAATTTTTAATTTTTAATAAAATACATATTCATTGTTAATAAAAAACTAAATTTTAATTTAAAAATGCAAAAAAGTTGCTGGAATGCCAACAACACGCGGTGTTCCCAAGCGGTCCCCCATCTAAGTACTAACCGCGCCCGACGCTGCTTAATTTCGGTGATCGGACGAGAACCGATGTATTCAGCGTGGTATGGTCGTTGGCAAAGTAGTATAATCTAACAAGCAAATTATATGAATACTAAATTTCTTTATTACAATTTTTATTCCTATTTTTAACCAATCGCACAAACAAACGTTTGCTTACTTTTGCTTAAATAAGTATATAAAAGCAATGTTATACAGTATTGTTACAATTCTGTTTTGCTATGTTAAACGTTTGTTTGGATGCAAATACATATGTATGTATATACAAACATTTATCTCTAAAAATGTTAAAAATCAAAGAAAAATTCATTTTGCTGTTGGTATTTTTGCTTTTGCAGTTTTGTTAAATGTTTTGCTTCTTGATTTTTATTTCATTTACATTTTTAGGTAAAAATTATTAAAATTTTTAATTTTTAATAAAATACATATTCATTGTTAATAAAAAACTAAATTTTAATTTAAAAATGCAAAAAAGTTGCTGGAATGCCAACAACACGCGGTGTTCCCAAGCGGTCCCCCATCTAAGTACTAACCGCGCCCGACGCTGCTTAATTTCGGTGATCGGACGAGAACCGATGTATTCAGCGTGGTATGGTCGTTGGCAAAATAGTATAATCTAACAAGCAAATTATATGAATACTAAATTTCTTTATTACAATTTTTATTCCTATTTTTAACCAATCGCACAAACAAACGTTTGCTTACTTTTGCTTAAATAAGTATATAAAAGCAATGTTATACAGTATTGTTACAATTCTGTTTTGCTATGTTAAACGTTTGTTTGGATGCAAATACATATGTATGTATATACAAACATTTATCTCTAAAAATGTTAAAAATCAAAGAAAAATTCATTTTGCTGTTGGTATTTTTGCTTTTGCAGTTTTGTTAAATGTTTTGCTTCTTGATTTTTATTTCATTTACATTTTTAGGTAAAAATTATTAAAATTTTTAATTTTTAATAAAATACATATTCATTGTTAATAAAAAACTAAATTTTAATTTAAAAATGCAAAAAAGTTGCTGGAATGCCAACAACACGCGGTGTTCCCAAGCGGTCCCCCATCTAAGTACTAACCGCGCCCGACGCTGCTTAATTTCGGTGATCGGACGAGAACCGATGTATTCAGCGTGGTATGGTCGTTGGCAAAGTAGTATAATCTAACAAGCAAATTATATGAATACTAAATTTCTTTATTACAATTTTTATTCCTATTTTTAACCAATCGCACAAACAAACGTTTGCTTACTTTTGCTTAAATAAGTATATAAAAGCAATGTTATACAGTATTGTTACAATTCTGTTTTGCTATGTTAAACGTTTGTTTGGATGCAAATACATATGTATGTATATACAAACATTTATCTCTAAAAATGTTAAAAATCAAAGAAAAATTCATTTTGCTGTTGGTATTTTTGCTTTTGCAGTTTTGTTAAATGTTTTGCTTCTTGATTTTTATTTCATTTACATTTTTAGGTAAAAATTATTAAAATTTTTAATTTTTAATAAAATACATATTCATTGTTAATAAAAAACTAAATTTTAATTTAAAAATGCAAAAAAGTTGCTGGAATGCCAACAACACGCGGTGTTCCCAAGCGGTCCCCCATCTAAGTACTAACCGCGCCCGACGCTGCTTAATTTCGGTGATCGGACGAGAACCGATGTATTCAGCGTGGTATGGTCGTTGGCAAAGTAGTATAATCTAACAAGCAAATTATATGAATACTAAATTTCTTTATTACAATTTTTATTCCTATTTTT
Source organism: Trichopoda pennipes (assembly GCA_030448955.1). Taxonomy (NCBI): domain Eukaryota; kingdom Metazoa; phylum Arthropoda; class Insecta; order Diptera; family Tachinidae; genus Trichopoda; species Trichopoda pennipes. Next base: position 1,920 of record JASKUP010000400.1, read on the forward strand.
AACCAATCGCACAAACAAACGTTTGCTTACTTTTGCTTAAATAAGTATATAAAAGCAATGTTATACAGTATTGTTACAATTCTGTTTTGCTATGTTAAACGTTTGTTTGGATGCAAATACATATGTATGTATATACAAACATTTATCTCTAAAAATGTTAAAAATCAAAGAAAAATTCATTTTGCTGTTGGTATTTTTGCTTTTGCAGTTTTGTTAAATGTTTTGCTTCTTGATTTTTATTTCATTTACATTTTTAGGTAAAAATTATTAAAATTTTTAATTTTTAATAAAATACATATTCATTGTTAATAAAAAACTAAATTTTAATTTAAAAATGCAAAAAAGTTGCTGGAATGCCAACAACACGCGGTGTTCCCAAGCGGTCCCCCATCTAAGTACTAACCGCGCCCGACGCTGCTTAATTTCGGTGATCGGACGAGAACCGATGTATTCAGCGTGGTATGGTCGTTGGCAAAGTAGTATAATCTAACAAGCAAATTATATGAATACTAAATTTCTTTATTACAATTTTTATTCCTATTTTTAACCAATCGCACAAACAAACGTTTGCTTACTTTTGCTTAGATAAGTATATAAAAGCAATGTTATACAGTATTGTTACAATTCTGTTTTGCTATGTTAAACGTTTGTTTGGATGCAAATACATATGTATGTATATACAAACATTTATCTCTAAAAATGTTAAAAATCAAAGAAAAATTCATTTTGCTGTTGGTATTTTTGCTTTTGCAGTTTTGTTAAATGTTTTGCTTCTTGATTTTTATTTCATTTACATTTTTAGGTAAAAATTATTAAAATTTTTAATTTTTAATAAAATACATATTCATTGTTAATAAAAAACTAAATTTTAATTTAAAAATGCAAAAAAGTTGCTGGAATGCCAACAACACGCGGTGTTCCCAAGCGGTCCCCCATCTAAGTACTAACCGCGCCCGACGCTGCTTAATTTCGGTGATCGGACGAGAACCGATGTATTCAGCGTGGTATGGTCGTTGGCAAAGTAGTATAATCTAACAAGCAAATTATATGAATACTAAATTTCTTTATTACAATTTTTATTCCTATTTTTAACCAATCGCACAAACAAACGTTTGCTTACTTTTGCTTAGATAAGTATATAAAAGCAATGTTATACAGTATTGTTACAATTCTGTTTTGCTATGTTAAACGTTTGTTTGGATGCAAATACATATGTATGTATATACAAACATTTATCTCTAAAAATGTTAAAAATCAAAGAAAAATTCATTTTGCTGTTGGTATTTTTGCTTTTGCAGTTTTGTTAAATGTTTTGCTTCTTGATTTTTATTTCATTTACATTTTTAGGTAAAAATTATTAAAATTTTTAATTTTTAATAAAATACATATTCATTGTTAATAAAAAACTAAATTTTAATTTAAAAATGCAAAAAAGTTGCTGGAATGCCAACAACACGCGGTGTTCCCAAGCGGTCCCCCATCTAAGTACTAACCGCTCCCAACGCTGCTTAATTTCGGTGATCGGACGAGAACCGATGTATTCAGCGTGGTATGGTCGTTGGCAAAGTAGTATAATCTAACAAGCAAATTATATGAATACTAAATTTCTTTATTACAATTTTTATTCCTATTTTTAACCAATCGCACAAACAAACGTTTGCTTACTTTTGCTTAAATAAGTATATAAAAGCAATGTTATACAGTATTGTTACAATTCTGTTTTGCTATGTTAAACGTTTGTTTGGATGCAAATACATATGTATGTATATACAAACATTTATCTCTAAAAATGTTAAAAATCAAAGAAAAATTCATTTTGCTGTTGGTATTTTTGCTTTTGCAGTTTTGTTAAATGTTTTGCTTCTTGATTTTTATTTCATTTACATTTTTAGGTAAAAATTATTAAAATTTTTAATTTTTAATAAAATACATATTCATTGTTAATAAAAAACTAAATTTTAATTTAAAAATGCAAAAAAGTTGCTGGAATGCCAACAACACGCGGTGTTCCCAAGCGGTCCCCCATCTAAGTACTAACCGCGCCCGACGCTGCTTAATTTCGGTGATCGGACGAGAACCGATGTATTCAGCGTGGTATGGTCGTTGGCAAAATAGTATAATCTAACAAGCAAATTATATGAATACTAAATTTCTTTATTACAATTTTTATTCCTATTTTTAACCAATCGCACAAACAAACGTTTGCTTACTTTTGCTTAAATAAGTATATAAAAGCAATGTTATACAGTATTGTTACAATTCTGTTTTGCTATGTTAAACGTTTGTTTGGATGCAAATACATATGTATGTATATACAAACATTTATCTCTAAAAATGTTAAAAATCAAAGAAAAATTCATTTTGCTGTTGGTATTTTTGCTTTTGCAGTTTTGTTAAATGTTTTGCTTCTTGATTTTTATTTCATTTACATTTTTAGGTAAAAATTATCAAAATTTTTAATTTTTAATAAAATACATATTCATTGTTAATAAAAAACTAAATTTTAATTTAAAAATGCAAAAAAGTTGCTGGAATGCCAACAACACGCGGTGTTCCCAAGCGGTCCCCCATCTAAGTACTAACCGCGCCCGACGCTGCTTAATTTCGGTGATCGGACGAGAACCGATGTATTCAGCGTGGTATGGTCGTTGGCAAAATAGTATAATCTAACAAGCAAATTATATGAATACTAAATTTCTTTATTACAATTTTTATTCCTATTTTTAACCAATCGCACAAACAAACGTTTGCTTACTTTTGCTTAAATAAGTATATAAAAGCAATGTTATACAGTATTGTTACAATTCTGTTTTGCTATGTTAAACGTTTGTTTGGATGCAAATACATATGTATGTATATACAAACATTTATCTCTAAAAATGTTAAAAATCAAAGAAAAATTCATTTTGCTGTTGGTATTTTTGCTTTTGCAGTTTTGTTAAATGTTTTGCTTCTTGATTTTTATTTCATTTACATTTTTAGGTAAAAATTATTAAAATTTTTAATTTTTAATAAAATACATATTCATTGTTAATAAAAAACTAAATTTTAATTTAAAAATGCAAAAAAGTTGCTGGAATGCCAACAACACGCGGTGTTCCCAAGCGGTCCCCCATCTAAGTACTAACCGCGCCCGACGCTGCTTAATTTCGGTGATCGGACGAGAACCGATGTATTCAGCGTGGTATGGTCGTTGGCAAAGTAGTATAATCTAACAAGCAAATTATATGAATACTAAATTTCTTTATTACAATTTTTATTCCTATTTTTAACCAATCGCACAAACAAACGTTTGCTTACTTTTGCTTGAATAAGTATATAAAAGCAATGTTATACAGTATTGTTACAATTCTGTTTTGCTATGTTAAACGTTTGTTTGGATGCAAATACATATGTATGTATATACAAACATTTATCTCTAAAAATGTTAAAAATCAAAGAAAAATTCATTTTGCTGTTGGTATTTTTGCTTTTGCAGTTTTGTTAAATGTTTTGCTTCTTGATTTTTATTTCATTTACATTTTTAGGTAAAAATTATTAAAATTTTTAATTTTTAATAAAATACATATTCATTGTTAATAAAAAACTAAATTTTAATTTAAAAATGCAAAAAAGTTGCTGGAATGCCAACAACACGCGGTGTTCCCAAGCGGTCCCCCATCTAAGTACTAACCGCGCCCGACGCTGCTTAATTTCGGTGATCGGACGAGAACCGATGTATTCAGCGTGGTATGGTCGTTGGCAAAGTAGTATAATCTAACAAGCAAATTATATGAATACTAAATTTCTTTATTACAATTTTTATTCCTATTTTTAACCAATCGCACAAACAAACGTTTGCTTACTTTTGCTTAAATAAGTATATAAAAGCAATGTTATACAGTATTGTTACAATTCTGTTTTGCTATGTTAAACGTTTGTTTGGATGCAAATACATATGTATGTATATACAAACATTTATCTCTAAAAATGTTAAAAATCAAAGAAAAATTCATTTTGCTGTTGGTATTTTTGCTTTTGCAGTTTTGTTAAATGTTTTGCTTCTTGATTTTTATTTCATTTACATTTTTAGGTAAAAATTATTAAAATTTTTAATTTTTAATAAAATACATATTCATTGTTAATAAAAAACTAAATTTTAATTTAAAAATGCAAAAAAGTTGCTGGAATGCCAACAACACGCGGTGTTCCCAAGCGGTCCCCCATCTAAGTACTAACCGCGCCCGACGCTGCTTAATTTCGGTGATCGGACGAGAACCGATGTATTCAGCGTGGTATGGTCGTTGGCAAAGTAGTATAATCTAACAAGCAAATTATATGAATACTAAATTTCTTTATTACAATTTTTATTCCTATTTTTAACCAATCGCACAAACAAACGTTTGCTTACTTTTGCTTAAATAAGTATATAAAAGCAATGTTATACAGTATTGTTACAATTCTGTTTTGCTATGTTAAACGTTTGTTTGGATGCAAATACATATGTATGTATATACAAACATTTATCTCTAAAAATGTTAAAAATCAAAGAAAAATTCATTTTGCTGTTGGTATTTTTGCTTTTGCAGTTTTGTTAAATGTTTTGCTTCTTGATTTTTATTTCATTTACATTTTTAGGTAAAAATTATTAAAATTTTTAATTTTTAATAAAATACATATTCATTGTTAATAAAAAACTAAATTTTAATTTAAAAATGCAAAAAAGTTGCTGGAATGCCAACAATACGCGGTGTTCCCAAGCGGTCCCCCATCTAAGTACTAACCGCGCCCGACGCTGCTTAATTTCGGTGATCGGACGAGAACCGATGTATTCAGCGTGGTATGGTCGTTGGCAAAGTAGTATAATCTAACAAGCAAATTATATGAATACTAAATTTCTTTATTACAATTTTTATTCCTATTTTTAACCAATCGCACAAACAAACGTTTGCTTACTTTTGCTTGAATAAGTATATAAAAGCAATGTTATACAGTATTGTTACAATTCTGTTTTGCTATGTTAAACGTTTGTTTGGATGCAAATACATATGTATGTATATACAAACATTTATCTCTAAAAATGTTAAAAATCAAAGAAAAATTCATTTTGCTGTTGGTATTTTTGCTTTTGCAGTTTTGTTAAATGTTTTGCTTCTTGATTTTTATTTCATTTACATTTTTAGGTAAAAATTATTAAAATTTTTAATTTTTAATAAAATACATATTCATTGTTAATAAAAAACTAAATTTTAATTTAAAAATGCAAAAAAGTTGCTGGAATGCCAACAACACGCGGTGTTCCCAAGCGGTCCCCCATCTAAGTACTAACCGCGCCCGACGCTGCTTAATTTCGGTGATCGGACGAGAACCGATGTATTCAGCGTGGTATGGTCGTTGGCAAAGTAGTATAATCTAACAAGCAAATTATATGAATACTAAATTTCTTTATTACAATTTTTATTCCTATTTTTAACCAATCGCACAAACAAACGTTTGCTTACTTTTGCTTGAATAAGTATATAAAAGCAATGTTATACAGTATTGTTACAATTCTGTTTTGCTATGTTAAACGTTTGTTTGGATGCAAATACATATGTATGTATATACAAACATTTATCTCTAAAAATGTTAAAAATCAAAGAAAAATTCATTTTGCTGTTGGTATTTTTGCTTTTGCAGTTTTGTTAAATGTTTTGCTTCTTGATTTTTATTTCATTTACATTTTTAGGTAAAAATTATTAAAATTTTTAATTTTTAATAAAATACATATTCATTGTTAATAAAAAACTAAATTTTAATTTAAAAATGCAAAAAAGTTGCTGGAATGCCAACAACACGCGGTGTTCCCAAGCGGTCCCCCATCTAAGTACTAACCGCGCCCGACGCTGCTTAATTTCGGTGATCGGACGAGAACCGATGTATTCAGCGTGGTATGGTCGTTGGCAAAATAGTATAACCTAACAAGCAAATTATATGAATACTAAATTTCTTTATTACAATTTTTATTCCTATTTTTAACCAATCGCACAAACAAACGTTTGCTTACTTTTGCTTAAATAAGTATATAAAAGCAATGTTATACAGTATTGTTACAATTCTGTTTTGCTATGTTAAACGTTTGTTTGGATGCAAATACATATGTATGTATATACAAACATTTATCTCTAAAAATGTTAAAAATCAAAGAAAAATTCATTTTGCTGTTGGTATTTTTGCTTTTGCAGTTTTGTTAAATGTTTTGCTTCTTGATTTTTATTTCATTTACATTTTTAGTTAAAAATTATTAAAATTTTTAATTTTTAATAAAATACATATTCATTGTTAATAAAAAACTAAATTTTAATTTAAAAATGCAAAAAAGTTGCTGGAATGCCAACAACACGCGGTGTTCCCAAGCGGTCCCCCATCTAAGTACTAACCGCGCCCGACGCTGCTTAATTTCGGTGATCGGACGAGAACCGATGTATTCAGCGTGGTATGGTCGTTGGCAAAGTAGTATAATCTAACAAGCAAATTATATGAATACTAAATTTCTTTATTACAATTTTTATTCCTATTTTTAACCAATTGCACAAACAAACGTTTGCTTACTTTTGCTTAAATAAGTATATAAAAGCAATGTTATACAGTATTGTTACAATTCTGTTTTTCTATGTTAAACGTTTGTTTGGATGCAAATACATATGTATGTATATACAAACATTTATCTCTAAAAATGTTAAAAATCAAAGAAAAAATTCATTTTGCTGTTGGTATTTTTGCTTTTGCAGTTTTGTTAAATGTTTTGCTTCCTGATTTTTATTTCATTTACATTTTTAGTTAAAAATTATTAAAATTTTTAATTTTTAATAAAATACATATTCATTGTTAATAAAAAACTAAATTTTAATTTAAAAATGCAAAAAAGTTGCTGGAATGCCAACAACACGCGGTGTTCCCAAGCGGTCCCCCATCTAAGTACTAACCGCGCCCGACGCTGCTTAATTTCGGTGATCGGACGAGAACCGATGTATTCAGCGTGGTATGGTCGTTGGCAAAGTAGTATAATCTAACAAGCAAATTATATGAATACTAAATTTCTTTATTACAATTTTTATTCCTATTTTTAACCAATCGCACAAACAAACGTTTGCTTACTTTTGCTTAAATAAGTATATAAAAGCAATGTTATACAGTATTGTTACAATTCTGTTTTGCTATGTTAAACGTTTGTTTGGATGCAAATACATATGTATGTATATACAAACATTTATCTCTAAAAATGTTAAAAATCAAAGAAAAATTCATTTTGCTGTTGGTATTTTTGCTTTTGCAGTTTTGTTAAATGTTTTGCTTCTTGATTTTTATTTCATTTACATTTTTAGGTAAAAATTATTAAAATTTTTAATTTTTAATAAAATACATATTCATTGTTAATAAAAAACTAAATTTTAATTTAAAAATGCAAAAAAGTTGCTGGAATGCCAACAACACGCGGTGTTCCCAAGCGGTCCCCCATCTAAGTACTAACCGCGCCCGACGCTGCTTAATTTCGGTGATCGGACGAGAACCGATGTATTCAGCGTGGTATGGTCGTTGGCAAAGTAGTATAATCTAAGCAAATTATATGAATACTAAATTTCTTTATTACAATTTTTATTCCTATTTTTAACCAATCGCACAAACAAACGTTTGCTTACTTTTGCTTAAATAAGTATATAAAAGCAATGTTATACAGTATTGTTACAATTCTGTTTTGCTATGTTAAACGTTTGTTTGGATGCAAATACATATGTATGTATATACAAACATTTATCTCTAAAAATGTTAAAAATCAAAGAAAAATTCATTTTGCTGTTGGTATTTTTGCTTTTGCAGTTTTGTTAAATGTTTTGCTTCTTGATTTTTATTTCATTTACATTTTTAGGTAAAAATTATTAAAATTTTTAATTTTTAATAAAATACATATTCATTGTTAATAAAAAACTAAATTTTAATTTAAAAATGCAAAAAAGTTGCTGGAATGCCAACAACACGCGGTGTTCCCAAGCGGTCCCCCATCTAAGTACTAACCGCGCCCGACGCTGCTTAATTTCGGCGATCGGACGAGAACCGATGTATTCAGCGTGGTATGGTCGTTGGCAAAGTAGTATAATCTAACAAGCAAATTATATGAATACTAAATTTCTTTATTACAATTTTTATTCCTATTTTTAACCAATCGCACAAACAAACGTTTGCTTACTTTTGCTTAAATAAGTATATAAAAGCAATGTTATACAGTATTGTTACAATTCTGTTTTGCTATGTTAAACGTTTGTTTGGATGCAAATACATATGTATGTATATACATTTATCTCTAAAAATGTTAAAAATCAAAGAAAAATTCATTTTGCTGTTGGTATTTTTGCTTTTGCAGTTTTGTTAAATGTTTTGCTTCTTGATTTTTATTTCATTTACATTTTTAGGTAAAAATTATTAAAATTTTTAATTTTTAATAAAATACATATTCATTGTTAATAAAAAACTAAATTTTAATTTAAAAATGCAAAAAAGTTGCTGGAATGCCAACAACACGCGGTGTTCCCAAGCGGTCCCCCATCTAAGTACTAACCGCGCCCGACGCTGCTTAATTTCGGTGATCGGACGAGAACCGATGTATTCAGCGTGGTATGGTCGTTGGCAAAGTAGTATAATCTAACAAGCAAATTATATGAATACTAAATTTCTTTATTACAATTTTTATTCCTATTTTTAACCAATCGCACAAACAAACGTTTGCTTACTTTTGCTTAAATAAGTATATAAAAGCAATGTTATACAGTATTGTTACAATTCTGTTTTGCTATGTTAAACGTTTGTTTGGATGCAAATACATATGTATGTATATACAAACATTTATCTCTAAAAATGTTAAAAATCAAAGAAAAATTCATTTTGCTGTTGGTATTTTTGCTTTTGCAGTTTTGTTAAATGTTTTGCTTCTTGATTTTTATTTCATTTACATTTTTAGGTAAAAATTATTAAAATTTTTAATTTTTAATAAAATACATATTCATTGTTAATAAAAAACTAAATTTTAATTTAAAAATGCAAAAAAGTTGCTGGAATGCCAACAACGCGCGGTGTTCCCAAGCGGTCCCCCATCTAAGTACTAACCGCGCCCGACGCTGCTTAATTTCGGTGATCGGACGAGAACCGATGTATTCAGCGTGGTATGGTCGTTGGCAAAGTAGTATAATCTAACAAGCAAATTATATGAATACTAAATTTCTTTATTACAATTTTTATTCCTATTTTTAACCAATCGCACAAACAAACGTTTGCTTACTTTTGCTTAAATAAGTATATAAAAGCAATGTTATACAGTATTGTTACAATTCTGTTTTGCTATGTTAAACGTTTGTTTGGATGCAAATACATATGTATGTATATACAAACATTTATCTCTAAAAATGTTAAAAATCAAAGAAAAATTCATTTTGCTGTTGGTATTTTTGCTTTTGCAGTTTTGTTAAATGTTTTGCTTCTTGATTTTTATTTCATTTACATTTTTAGGTAAAAATTATTAAAATTTTTAATTTTTAATAAAATACATATTCATTGTTAATAAAAAACTAAATTTTAATTTAAAAATGCAAAAAAGTTGCTGGAATGCCAACAACACGCGGTGTTCCCAAGCGGTCCCCCATCTAAGTACTAACCGCGCCCGACGCTGCTTAATTTCGGTGATCGGACGAGAACCGATGTATTCAGCGTGGTATGGTCGTTGGCAAAGTAGTATAATCTAAGCAAATTATATGAATACTAAATTTCTTTATTACAATTTTTATTCCTATTTTTAACCAATCGCACAAACAAACGTTTGCTTACTTTTGCTTAAATAAGTATATAAAAGCAATGTTATACAGTATTGTTACAATTCTGTTTTGCTATGTTAAACGTTTGTTTGGATGCAAATACATATGTATGTATATACATTTATCTCTAAAAATGTTAAAAATCAAAGAAAAATTCATTTTGCTGTTGGTATTTTTGCTTTTGCAGTTTTGTTAAATGTTTTGCTTCTTGATTTTTATTTCATTTACATTTTTAGGTAAAAATTATTAAAATTTTTAATTTTTAATAAAATACATATTCATTGTTAATAAAAAACTAAATTTTAATTTAAAAATGCAAAAAAGTTGCTGGAATGCCAACAACACGCGGTGTTCCCAAGCGGTCCCCCATCTAAGTACTAACCGCGCCCGACGCTGCTTAATTTCGGTGATCGGACGAGAACCGATGTATTCAGCGTGGTATGGTCGTTGGCAAAGTAGTATAATCTAACAAGCAAATTATATGAATACTAAATTTCTTTATTACAATTTTTATTCCTATTTTTAACCAATCGCACAAACAAACGTTTGCTTACTTTTGCTTAAATAAGTATATAAAAGCAATGTTATACAGTATTGTTACAATTCTGTTTTGCTATGTTAAACGTTTGTTTGGATGCAAATACATATGTATGTATATACAAACATTTATCTCTAAAAATGTTAAAAATCAAAGAAAAATTCATTTTGCTGTTGGTATTTTTGCTTTTGCAGTTTTGTTAAATGTTTTGCTTCTTGATTTTTATTTCATTTACATTTTTAGGTAAAAATTATTAAAATTTTTAATTTTTAATAAAATACATATTCATTGTTAATAAAAAACTAAATTTTAATTTAAAAATGCAAAAAAGTTGCTGGAATGCCAACAACGCGCGGTGTTCCCAAGCGGTCCCCCATCTAAGTACTAACCGCGCCCGACGCTGCTTAATTTCGGTGATCGGACGAGAACCGATGTATTCAGCGTGGTATGGTCGTTGGCAAAGTAGTATAATCTAACAAGCAAATTATATGAATACTAAATTTCTTTATTACAATTTTTATTCCTATTTTTAACCAATCGCACAAACAAACGTTTGCTTACTTTTGCTTAAATAAGTATATAAAAGCAATGTTATACAGTATTGTTACAATTCTGTTTTTCTATGTTAAACGTTTGTTTGGATGCAAATACATATGTATGTATATACAAACATTTATCTCTAAAAATGTTAAAAATCAAAGAAAAAATTCATTTTGCTGTTGGTATTTTTGCTTTTGCAGTTTTGTTAAATGTTTTGCTTCCTGATTTTTATTTCATTTACATTTTTAGTTAAAAATTATTAAAATTTTTAATTTTTAATAAAATACATATTCATTGTTAATAAAAAACTAAATTTTAATTTAAAAATGCAAAAAAGTTGCTGGAATGCCAACAACACGCGGTGTTCCCAAGCGGTCCCCCATCTAAGTACTAACCGCGCCCGACGCTGCTTAATTTCGGTGATCGGACGAGAACCGATGTATTCAGCGTGGTATGGTCGTTGGCAAAGTAGTATAATCTAACAAGCAAATTATATGAATACTAAATTTCTTTATTACAATTTTTATTCCTATTTTTAACCAATCGCACAAACAAACGTTTGCTTACTTTTGCTTAAATAAGTATATAAAAGCAATGTTATACAGTATTGTTACAATTCTGTTTTGCTATGTTAAACGTTTGTTTGGATGCAAATACATATGTATGTATATACAAACATTTATCTCTAAAAATGTTAAAAATCAAAGAAAAATTCATTTTGCTGTTGGTATTTTTGCTTTTGCAGTTTTGTTAAATGTTTTGCTTCTTGATTTTTATTTCATTTACATTTTTAGGTAAAAATTATTAAAATTTTTAATTTTTAATAAAATACATATTCATTGTTAATAAAAAACTAAATTTTAATTTAAAAATGCAAAAAAGTTGCTGGAATGCCAACAACACGCGGTGTTCCCAAGCGGTCCCCCATCTAAGTACTAACCGCGCCCGACGCTGCTTAATTTCGGTGATCGGACGAGAACCGATGTATTCAGCGTGGTATGGTCGTTGGCAAAGTAGTATAATCTAACAAGCAAATTATATGAATACTAAATTTCTTTATTACAATTTTTATTCCTATTTTTAACCAATCGCACAAACAAACGTTTGCTTACTTTTGCTTAAATAAGTATATAAAAGCAATGTTATACAGTATTGTTACAATTCTGTTTTGCTATGTTAAACGTTTGTTTGGATGCAAATACATATGTATGTATATACAAACATTTATCTCTAAAAATGTTAAAAATCAAAGAAAAATTCATTTTGCTGTTGGTATTTTTGCTTTTGCAGTTTTGTTAAATGTTTTGCTTCTTGATTTTTATTTCATTTACATTTTTAGGTAAAAATTATTAAAATTTTTAATTTTTAATAAAATACATATTCATTGTTAATAAAAAACTAAATTTTAATTTAAAAATGCAAAAAAGTTGCTGGAATGCCAACAACGCGCGGTGTTCCCAAGCGGTCCCCCATCTAAGTACTAACCGCGCCCGACGCTGCTTAATTTCGGTGATCGGACGAGAACCGATGTATTCAGCGTGGTATGGTCGTTGGCAAAGTAGTATAATCTAACAAGCAAATTATATGAATACTAAATTTCTTTATTACAATTTTTATTCCTATTTTTAACCAATCGCACAAACAAACGTTTGCTTACTTTTGCTTAAATAAGTATATAAAAGCAATGTTATACAGTATTGTTACAATTCTGTTTTGCTATGTTAAACGTTTGTTTGGATGCAAATACATATGTATGTATATACAAACATTTATCTCTAAAAATGTTAAAAATCAAAGAAAAATTCATTTTGCTGTTGGTATTTTTGCTTTTGCAGTTTTGTTAAATGTTTTGCTTCTTGATTTTTATTTCATTTACATTTTTAGGTAAAAATTATTAAAATTTTTAATTTTTAATAAAATACATATTCATTGTTAATAAAAAACTAAATTTTAATTTAAAAATGCAAAAAAGTTGCTGGAATGCCAACAACACGCGGTGTTCCCAAGCGGTCCCCCATCTAAGTACTAACCGCGCCCGACGCTGCTTAATTTCGGTGATCGGACGAGAACCGATGTATTCAGCGTGGTATGGTCGTTGGCAAAGTAGTATAATCTAACAAGCAAATTATATGAATACTAAATTTCTTTATTACAATTTTTATTCCTATTTTTAACCAATCGCACAAACAAACGTTTGCTTACTTTTGCTTAAATAAGTATATAAAAGCAATGTTATACAGTATTGTTACAATTCTGTTTTGCTATGTTAAACGTTTGTTTGGATGCAAATACATATGTATGTATATACAAACATTTATCTCTAAAAATGTTAAAAATCAAAGAAAAATTCATTTTGCTGTTGGTATTTTTGCTTTTGCAGTTTTGTTAAATGTTTTGCTTCTTGATTTTTATTTCATTTACATTTTTAGGTAAAAATTATTAAAATTTTTAATTTTTAATAAAATACATATTCATTGTTAATAAAAAACTAAATTTTAATTTAAAAATGCAAAAAAGTTGCTGGAATGCCAACAACACGCGGTGTTCCCAAGCGGTCCCCCATCTAAGTACTAACCGCGCCCGACGCTGCTTAATTTCGGTGATCGGACGAGAACCGATGTATTCAGCGTGGTATGGTCGTTGGCAAAGTAGTATAATCTAACAAGCAAATTATATGAATACTAAATTTCTTTATTACAATTTTTATTCCTATTTTTAACCAATCGCACAAACAAACGTTTGCTTACTTTTGCTTAAATAAGTATATAAAAGCAATGTTATACAGTATTGTTACAATTCTGTTTTGCTATGTTAAACGTTTGTTTGGATGCAAATACATATGTATGTATATACAAACATTTATCTCTAAAAATGTTAAAAATCAAAGAAAAATTCATTTTGCTGTTGGTATTTTTGCTTTTGCAGTTTTGTTAAATGTTTTGCTTCTTGATTTTTATTTCATTTACATTTTTAGGTAAAAATTATTAAAATTTTTAATTTTTAATAAAATACATATTCATTGTTAATAAAAAACTAAATTTTAATTTAAAAATGCAAAAAAGTTGCTGGAATGCCAACAACGCGCGGTGTTCCCAAGCGGTCCCCCATCTAAGTACTAACCGCGCCCGACGCTGCTTAATTTCGGTGATCGGACGAGAACCGATGTATTCAGCGTGGTATGGTCGTTGGCAAAGTAGTATAATCTAACAAGCAAATTATATGAATACTAAATTTCTTTATTACAATTTTTATTCCTATTTTTAACCAATCGCACAAACAAACGTTTGCTTACTTTTGCTTAAATAAGTATATAAAAGCAATGTTATACAGTATTGTTACAATTCTGTTTTTCTATGTTAAACGTTTGTTTGGATGCAAATACATATGTATGTATATACAAACATTTATCTCTAAAAATGTTAAAAATCAAAGAAAAAATTCATTTTGCTGTTGGTATTTTTGCTTTTGCAGTTTTGTTAAATGTTTTGCTTCCTGATTTTTATTTCATTTACATTTTTAGTTAAAAATTATTAAAATTTTTAATTTTTAATAAAATACATATTCATTGTTAATAAAAAACTAAATTTTAATTTAAAAATGCAAAAAAGTTGCTGGAATGCCAACAACACGCGGTGTTCCCAAGCGGTCCCCCATCTAAGTACTAACCGCGCCCGACGCTGCTTAATTTCGGTGATCGGACGAGAACCGATGTATTCAGCGTGGTATGGTCGTTGGCAAAGTAGTATAATCTAACAAGCAAATTATATGAATACTAAATTTCTTTATTACAATTTTTATTCCTATTTTTAACCAATCGCACAAACAAACGTTTGCTTACTTTTGCTTAAATAAGTATATAAAAGCAATGTTATACAGTATTGTTACAATTCTGTTTTGCTATGTTAAACGTTTGTTTGGATGCAAATACATATGTATGTATATACAAACATTTATCTCTAAAAATGTTAAAAATCAAAGAAAAATTCATTTTGCTGTTGGTATTTTTGCTTTTGCAGTTTTGTTAAATGTTTTGCTTCTTGATTTTTATTTCATTTACATTTTTAGGTAAAAATTATTAAAATTTTTAATTTTTAATAAAATACATATTCATTGTTAATAAAAAACTAAATTTTAATTTAAAAATGCAAAAAAGTTGCTGGAATGCCAACAACACGCGGTGTTCCCAAGCGGTCCCCCATCTAAGTACTAACCGCGCCCGACGCTGCTTAATTTCGGTGATCGGACGAGAACCGATGTATTCAGCGTGGTATGGTCGTTGGCAAAGTAGTATAATCTAACAAGCAAATTATATGAATACTAAATTTCTTTATTACAATTTTTATTCCTATTTTTAACCAATCGCACAAACAAACGTTTGCTTACTTTTGCTTAAATAAGTATATAAAAGCAATGTTATACAGTATTG
>JASKUP010000401.1:0-14226 GCA_030448955.1 Trichopoda pennipes
AATACACTAAACTGCAATAAAATACACTAAAATGCACTAAAATACACTAAAATACACTTAAATACATTAAAGTACAATTAAATATACTAAAATACGCCAAAATACACTAAACTACACTAAAATACACTAAAATGCACTTAAATACACTAAAATAGACTAAAATACACTAACATACTATTAATTATACTAAAACAATAAACACACTAAAATACAATAAAATGCACTTAATTACACTTAAATGCACTAAAATTCACTAAAATACACTTAAATACACTAAAATACACTTAAATATACTCAAATATACACTAAAATACACTAAACTACACTAAAATGCACTAAATTACACTACAACCTACTAAAATACACTTAAATACACTAAAATACACTTAAATATACTAAAAAACCCTAAAATACAATAAAGTACACTAAACTACACTAAAATGCCCTTAATTACACTAAAATGCACTAAAATACACTAAAATGCACTTACATACACTAAAATACACTAAAAACACTAAAATATACTAAAATACACTTAATTACACTAAAATACATTTAAATACACTTAAATACACTAACATACTCTTAAATATACTAAAAAACACTAAAACACACTAAAATACATACACTAAAATACACTAAACTACACTAGAATGCACTAAAAAACACTGAAACACACTAAAATACACTTAAATACACTAACATACACTAAAATATACTAAAACACAAAAATATACTAAAATACACTAAAATGCACTAAAATATACTAAAATACACTTAATTACACTAAAACACACTAAAATACATATAAAAACACTAAAATACAATAAAAATACTAAAAAACACTAAAACACACTAAAATATAATAAAATGCACTTTATTACACTAAAATGCACTAAAGTACACTAAAATAAACTTAAATACACTAAAATACATTTAATTACACTAAAACACACTAAAATACATTTAAATACACTTAAATACTTTAAAATACTCTTAAATATACTAAAAAACACTAAAATACACTAGTTTAGTATATTATATATACTAAAAAACACTAAAACACACTAAAATACAATAAAATGCACTTAGTTACACTAAAATGCAGTAAAATACACTAAAATAAACTTAAATACACTTAAATACACTAAAATACACTTAAATATACTCAAATATACACTAAAATACACTAAACCACAGTAAAATGCACAAAAGTACATTGATACACACTAAAATACGCTTAAATAGACTTAAATACACTAAAATACACTTAAATATATTACACTATAATATAAATACACTAAAATACACTTAAATATATTAAAAAAACACTAACACACTAAAATACAATAAAATACACTAAACTACACTAAAATGCACTTAATTACATCAAAATACACCAAAATACACTAAAGTGCACTAAAATACACTGGTATACACTAAAATACACCAAAATACACTAAACTGCACTAAAATACACTAAAATGCACTAAAATACACTTAAATACACTAAAGTTCAAATTAATATACTAAAATACGCCAAAATACACTAAACTATACTAAAATACACTAAAATGCACTTAAATACACTAAAATAGACTAAAATACACTAACATACTATTAATTATACTAAAACAATAAACACACTAAAATACAATAAAATGCACTTAATTACACTTAAATGCACTAAAATTCACAAAAATACACTTAAATATACTCAAATATACACTAAAATACACTAAGCTACACTAAACTACACTAAAATGAACTAAATTACACTAAAACCTACTAAAATACAATTAAATACACTAAAATACACTTAACTATACTAAGAAACAATAAACACACTAAAATACAATAAAATGCACTTAATTACACTTAAATGCACTAAAATTCACTAAAATACACTTAAATACACTTAAATACACTAAAATACACTAAATTACACTAAAACCTACTACAATAAACTTAAATACACTAAAATACACTTAAATATACTAAAAACCCTAAAATACAATAAAATACACTAAACTACACTAAAATGCCCTTAATTACACTAAAATGCACTCAAATACACTAAAATACACTTCAATACACTAAAATACACTTAATTACACTAAAAGACACTAAAGGCCGTGTCAGATAAAACTTTGTTGCTTTGCGTGACATTTAAAACTTTAAAGCAAAAGCGTAAATCAAGTGGTGTATGTCACAATAAACTTTGACAACACTCATGGTGTTTGTCAAAGCGCGCAAAAAGTTGAATGTTGGTTAACTTTTCGCTCTGCGTTGTGTCAAAAGTACTTTATGTGGCAACTTTCATACATTTACGTACATTTTAACTCAAATGTCAAAGCGAAACTCTGACGCAACGCAAAGCAAAAGTTTTATCTGACACGGCCTTAAAACACATTTAAATACACTTAAATACACTAAAATACTCTTAAATATACTAAAAAAACACTAAAAAACACTAAAATACATTTAAATACACTTAAATACACTAAAATACTCTTAAATATACTAAAAACACTAAAACACACTAAAATACATTTAACTACACTAAAATGCACTAAAATACACTAAAACACACAAAAACACATTTATATACACTTAAATACACTAAAATACTCTTAAATATACTAAAAAACACTAAAACACACTCAAATACGTTTAAATACACTTAAATACACTAAAATACACTTAAATATACTAAGACACAATAAACACACTAAAATACAATTACACTTAAATGCACTAAAATTCACAAACTACACTTAAATACACTTAAATACACTAAAATACACTTAAATATACTCAAATATACACAAAAATACACTAAACTACACTAAAATGCACTAAATTACACTAAAACCTACTAAAATACACTTAAATACACTAAAATACACTTAAATATACTAAAAAACCCTAAAATACAATAAAATACACTAAACTACACTAAAATGCCTTTAATTACACTAAAATGCACTCAAATACACTAAAATACACTTAAATACACTAAAATACACTTAAATATACAAAAATACACTAAAATACACTTAAATATACTAAAATACAATAAAATACACTAAAATACATTAAAATGCACTTAAATACACTAATATACACTTAGATACACTTAAATACTCTAAAATACACTAAAATGCACTTAAATACTCTAAAATACACTTAAATAATCTAAAATATACTAAAAACACTAAAATATACTAAAAAACACTAAAACACACATAAATACACTAAAATAAATTATAATACACTAAAACACACATAAATACACTAAAATACATTTTAATACACTAAAATGCACTTAAATACACTAAAAAACACTAAAATACACAAAAATACAATAAAATGCACTAAATACACTTATATACAAAAAATATACTAAAAAACACTAAAACACACATAAATACATTTTAATACACTAAAATACACTAAGATATACTAAAAAACACTAAAACACACTAAAATACACTAAAATGCATTAAACTACACTAAAATACACTTAATTACACTAAAATACTCTTAAAAATACTAAAAAACACTAAAACACACTAAAATACATTTAAATACACTTAAATACACTAAAATACTCTTAAATATACTAAAAAACACTAAAACACACTAAAATTCAATAAAATGCACTTAATTACACTTAAATGCACCAAAATACACTAAAATACACTTAAATACACTTAAATACACTAAAAAACACTGAAACACACTAAAATACACTTAAATACACTAACATACACTTAAGTATACTGAAAAACACCAAAACACACTAAAATACAATAAAATACACTAAACTACACTAAACTGCACTAAAATACACTAAAATGCACTAAAATACACTAAAATACGATAAAATACACTAAAATACACTTAAATACACTAAAATACAATTAATACACTTAAATACACTAAAATACTATTAAATATACTAAAAACACTAAAGCACACTAAAATACATACACTAAAATACACTTAAATATACTAAAACACACTTAAATATACTAACAAACACTAAAACACAATAAAATACACTAAACTACACTAAAATGCAATTAATTACATACAAATACACCAAAATACACTAAAATGCACTAAAATACACTGAGATACACTAAACTACACTAAAATACACTAAAATGCACTTAGATACACTAAAATACACTAAAAACACTCAAATATACTAAAATACACTTAATTACACTAAAACACACTAAAATACATTTAAATACACTTAAATGCACTAAAATATTCTTAAATATACTAAAAAACACTAAAACACACTAAAATACATACACTAAAATACACTTAAATATACTAAAATATACACTAAAATACACTAAAATACACTAAACTACACTAGAATGCACTAAAAAACAGTGAAACACACTAAAATACACTTAAATATACTAAAAAACACTAAAACACACTAAACTACACTAAAATGCAATTATTTACACAAAAATACACCAAAATACACTAAAATGCACTAAAATACACTGAGATACACTAAACTACACTAAAATACACTAAAATGCACTTAGATACACTAAAATACACTAAAAACACAAAAATATACTAAAATACACTAAAACACACTAAAATACATATAAATACACTAAAATACAATTAAATATACTAAAAAACACTAAAACACACTAAAATATAATAAAATAAACTTAAATACACTTAAATACACTAAAATACACTTAATTACACTAAAACACACTCAAATACATTTAGATACACTTAAATACACTAAAATACTCTTAAAAATACTAAAAAAACATTAAAATACACTAAAATACATTTAAATACACTAAAATACAGAGTTTGATCGCGACTTTCACGATAGTCGGACGTCTTGCGGATGTTTATTTTCTATACAATCTGTATGCTGAATATTTGTCATCGTATTCTTTGTGTATTAAACTGATAATATTAAAACCTTAGAGACATAGACTCTTAAACAAAGTATGAATGAGCGCAAGGCTCATAAACCTATTACAATAAACAAAAGTGACATAAACATTAAAACATGTGAAACAGTATCAATAGATAAACTTAGAAAAAGAAAAAATGAATCAAAAATAGAAGTGATGTCGAAACAACTTAAAAATAACTATTGGGCAATTCTTGCCAACGACACAAATTGCAATCAAGATGTAATACAAAAGTTTGAAAAACATGTGCAAGAAAGGGAGACTCCCTCAGCATTAATAAATACATCACAAAATCTATACTCTAATATAGAGAGTAACAATAAAAACGAAAGCATCAGTAATGATCAAAATAAAAAAATGAATAAGAACAAAATACCACCTTTACACATATTTGATGTAAACTCTAATTCTCTTATTGAATTTGTAAGAACAGGTCTTAACATAACTGAATTTAGAATAAGAGAAAATAACAACAAAATACAACTACTCACATCATCAATCGACGATTATACAAGAATTAAAGCATATTTGGAAAAAACCAAAGCAAAATTTTTTACGTACACGCCAAAAGATTTAAAAACAAAAACATATTTACTAAAGGGCTTAAGTGCCGATATTGATACAGAACTAATTATAAATGAACTCAAACAATTTGAAAGCGAAAATCTTAAATTTATTAAAGTAAGCCCATTTTTAACAAAAAGGGCATCAAATAGTGGACACAAATTACCAATTTATATGGTCCAAACAAGCAGCGATAGCAAAGTAAATGAACTTAAAAGTATTAATTCAATCCTTTACCGTTGCGTAAGATGGGAAGGTCTTCGAAAACCAGAAATAACGCAGTGCAGGAACTGTCAAAGTTTCTTCCACAGTGCGGCTAACTGCTACTTACCTCGACGGTGCGTTAAATGCGGAGAACAACACGAAATAGGTAAATGTCCACTCCAAGTAGTTCCAGTAAATGATAGGGAAAAGATCTATTGCGTGTTATGTAGCAGCTATGGGCACCCGGCATCTTATAGGGGTTGCCCAAAATTTAAAGAACTTCAACAGAAATTACATGCTAAAAAACAAGTAATTTCGGAGAAAAGATATAAAAATACTTTAAGTTATGCAAATATTGTAAAAACTAATTCATCACAAAGAACATCAGATAACAACCCAATTAATTATGCATTAGAACAACTAAATAATTCTATCCAAAGCTTAGCGAACCAAATCATTAATCTTAATAAACAATTGCAGATACAAACGTCCAGAATAGACACTATTTTTTCTATTTTTGCTAGAATATTAATTTTTTTTCACAATGGCCAGAACAATAAAAGAACTTGATATAATCCAAATAAATGTTAACTCATTAATTAAAATAAGTAGACGATATGAACTCAATACATTTTTAATGAAACACAAACCAGACATTGTCTTGCTAAATGAGACCAAACTCAACTTTAGGCACAGGCTGAAATTTGAAAACTACTCCCTTGTAAGAAATGATAGAAAAGACGCTAAAATGGGTGGCGGAACCGCAATACTAGTAAAAAACGGAATAAAATTTAGCCAGTACACCAACTCTACTATTAAATCTTTTAAATATTTAGAGTTATCAGTTATAAAAATTCCGTTGTCAAATGCCAAAATGCTCTTCGTAATTGCGGCATACTACCCATCGGGGGATAATTGTAAATTTTTTAAATCAGAATTAACTGAACTTTTTAAATCTTTATGTTTGGAAAAAATTGATAATTACTTTCTATTAGCAGGAGACTTAAACTGCAAACATGGTAGCTGGGGGAACGTCGTTTCTAATACTAAAGGAAATAAACTGAAAGAGTGGATGGAATGTTATGAAATAAGATACAGATGCAAATTATATGCATCTGGTTTACCTTCATACCCTAGAACCAATTCGTATCTTGATTTATGTATAGCTGACTCTAGGCTAGTAATACACGAGCTTGAAAATTCTTTAAATTGCCTAGCAACACTTGATTACGACAGTGACCATAACGCGGTTAGAATAAAGATATTAAAATTGGACAACGAACATCCCCTAACCATCTTTAGTGACATTCCCAAATGCCATTTAAATTTCAAAAGGACAAATTGGAGGAAATTTAAAAATTGTTTATTAAATGATACAAATGAAAACATAATAGTACCGAATGACAGAAACCTAACAAACTCCGAAATAGATTTTTATTTAAATAAGTTAGATCAATCAATAAATAATGCTATATACTCATCAGTTCCCGAATATAAAGAACAGAATCCCGTTAGTAAATTTACTAACTCAATTATTAAAAAATTGCATTCTGAGAAGAGCAAATTAGTAACAATATTAAAGCGATGTAATAGACTGGAATATTTTATAACACAAGCAGAGCTTAACTTTCTTAAAACCAAATTAAAGCTAATTAGAAAAATGATAAACGATAACTTTAAAGCTTTAGTTAATACACACTTCCAAAACAAGTTAAGGGGAATGGATCCAAGAAACCCCAAGAAAATGTTTAGCGATATCAAAGACCAAAGTAGAAGTTTATATCCGCTTGAAATAAAAATGCCAAAAATTCCACATGAAAAAGAATCTCTCATAAGAAATGCAGGCATAAATCCTGAAGATCTAGAAAGGGAAGATGATAGCAATAATTTTATGATTTACGATCACATTCAAAAACTTAACGTAATTGGATCCTATTTAGAATCACTTTACTCTCATAAAGAGATTGACCTAGATAATACGCTTCATAAAGAAGTTAATAACCGTTTCACTGAGTTTTTAGAAAGAAAAAACCAGTACGAAAACCAAAATTTAACTAAGACAATATTCTCTGTTTTCAAACGGGCAGATGATTTAAGTGAAGCCCAATTAGATAATGCATTTGTGCAAAAGGACACCGTTAGACTAATTTTTAAAAACTTAAAAACAAAACTATCAGCAGGAGTGGATAATATCCCAAATATAGTACTACGTAATATGCCTGATGCCATTATACATAAATACTGCATACTTTTTAATAACCTAATAAATAATAGCTATTTCCCTCATGCGTGGAAATTAGCCAAAGTTATCGTGTTGCCTAAAAAGGACAAAGACACGGATAATCCTAATAATATTCGTGCGATAAGCTTATTACCAAATATAAGTAAGATTTTCGAATCTTGTATAAACAATACAATGGTAAAATATTGTCATGAAAATAAGATAATAAACGACAGACAATTTGGCTTTAAGTTCAAACACTCGACAATTCATGCAATAAATTTTCTTATTTCAAATATTCACTGGAGTCTAAACAAAAGATCCTATACTGGAGCGTGTTTGATAGACTTTGAAAAAGCCTTCGACAATATATGGATACCTGGGTTAATATATAAATTAATAGAGTTTAAATTTCCATTGCAATTTATTTTTCTCTTACACAATATGTTAAACAATAGAACTTTTTTCGTATTTAATAATAACATCAGCAGTACAAAAAAATTTACAATAGTTAATGGTTTACAGCAGGGCACAGTGAACTCACCGTTTTTGTTCAACTTATACATATACGACCTTGTAAATAAAATCGAAGATATAATAGCGTTTGCAGATGATATTACTATTTATCATACGGACGATAAAATTGAAAATATAAACATAGGTTTGCAAAGAAAATTTTCTACAATCGAGAAGTACTCAACAGACTGGCAAATGAAAATTAATTTCACAAATGCGAGTGTATTCTATTCCGGCCAACAGTTAATAAATGCAATAGCAACATTAGGAAGAACTGGAAGAAGTTTGGTATAAAATCTAATAGCAACATAAATATTACAGCAAAAACGACTGTTAAATTGCTAGGGATCAATTTAGATAAGTTTCTGTATTTTAACAACCATGTAAACCAACAACTTATTAAAGCAAGAAATGCATTTTTCAGGTTCAAGAATCTATTTTTTTCTAAAATCTTGCAACCAAATGTTAAAATAACCATGTATAAATCCCTAATAAGACCCATTTTAACATATGGATGCCAAATATGGTTCAATATATCACCATCATATATGGAAAAAATAAGATTATTTGAGAGAAAATGTCTGAGGTGTTGTACTGGACTATATAGATCACAAAGAAGTGAATTTAAGAAATATATACCAAATGTAATTTTATACAATAAAGCCAAAATCTCTAGAATAGATAACTTTATTATTCACGTCATAAGAAATCATATTTTAAACAGCGTAAAAATTTATGAAAATAATCTTATAATGGCTCCATATTATGTTTCTCACGAATACATAGCAAAAATTCTACATAACGGGTATATTCCACCTGAGTCTTTTCTTTACCTTGATCAAAACGGGTATATCCAAAACAATGACGGCATTCCTATAATTTACCACATTTATAGACGAGCCAATAATAAAGCTATAAATAGTAATGAGATTACACCCGACAATAGGCGTTTCGATATAAGTATTTGTAATAAAGACAAACATATTAAATTAAAGTTAAACCCTCAAAAGTACTGGTGGATCTCCTAGGTAATTACTTTCGATTTTAACCCTTGACATTACTTTTATCTTCCCTAATACAAATGTAAGTTTTTCGCATTTTTTCCTTACGATAAAGTTTCAAAAACTACATTATTTTAATATATATATGTATGAATATTATATGTAATTAGAAATAAGAAATAATCAATATATATTATACTCGAGAGCTCGTAATTTTGGGACTTTGTATATAGAACAAATTATACTTAATCTTTTGTTTATTTTTAAGAAAAAATTAATATGAATTTGTAATAAATAAACAAATAAAAAATAAAAAAAAATACACTAAAATACACTTAAATATAATAAAAAACACTAAAACACACTAAAATACAATAAAATACACTAAAATAAACTTAAATACACTTAAATACACTAAAATACACTTAAATATACTAAAATATACACTAAAATACACTAAACTACAGTAAAATGCACAAAAGTACACTGATACACACTAAAATACGCTTAAATAGACTTAAGTACACTAAAATACACTTAAACATACTAAAAAAAACACTAACACACTAAAATACAATAAAATACACTAAACTACACTAAAATGCACTTAATTACATTAAAATACACCAAAATACACTAAAATGCACTAAAATACACTGGTATACACTAAAATACACCAAAATACACTAAACTGCACTAAAATACACTAAAATACACTAAAATGCACTAAAATACACTAAAATACACTTAAATACACTAAAGTACAATTAAGAATACTAAAATACGCCAAAATACACTAAACTACACTAAAATACACTAAAATGCATTTAAATACACTAAAATAGGCCTAAAATACACTAAAATACACTAACATACTATTAATTATACTAAAACAATAAACACACTAAAATACAATAAAATGCACTCATTTACACTTAAATGCACTAAAATTCACTAAAATACACTTAAATACACTAAAATACACTTAAATATACTCAAATATACACTAAAATACACTAAGCTACACTAAACTACACTAAAATACACTAAAATGCACTTAGATACACTAAAATACACTAAAAACACTCAAATATACTAAAATACACTTAATTACACTAAAACACACTAAAATACATTTAAATACACTTAAATGCACTAAAATATTCTTAAATATACTAAAAAACACTAAAACACACTAAAATACATACACTAAAATACACTTAAATATACTAAAATATACACTAAAATACACTAAAATACACTAAACTACACTAGAATGCACTAAAAAACAGTGAAACACACTAAAATACACTTAAATATACTAAAAAACACTAAAACACACTAAAATACACTAAACTACACTAAAATGCAATTATTTACACAAAAATACACCAAAATACACTAAAATGCACTAAAATACACTGAGATACACTAAACTACACTAAAATACACTAAAATGCACTTAGATACACTAAAATACACTAAAAACACAAAAATATACTAAAATACACTAAAACACACTAAAATACATATAAATACACTAAAATACAATTAAATATACTAAAAAACACTAAAACACACTAAAATATAATAAAATGCACTTTATTACACTAAAATGCACTAAAGTACACTAAAATAAACTTAAATACACTTAAGTACACTAAAATACACTTAATTACACTAAAACACACTCAAATACATTTAGATACACTTAAATACACTAAAATACTCTTAAAAATACTAAAAAAACATTAAAATACACTAAAATACATTTAAATACACTAAAATACAGAGTTTGATCGCGACTTTCACGATAGTCGGACGTCTTGCGGATGTTTATTTTCTATACAATCTGTATGCTGAATATTTGTCATCGTATTCTTTGTGTATTAAACTGATAATATTAAAACCTTAGAGACATAGACTCTTAAACAAAGTATGAATGAGCGCAAGGCTCATAAACCTATTACAATAAACAAAAGTGACATAAACATTAAAACATGTGAAACAGTATCAATAGATAAACTTAGAAAAAGAAAAAATGAATCAAAAATAGAAGTGATGTCGAAACAACTTAAAAATAACTATTGGGCAATTCTTGCCAACGACACAAATTGCAATCAAGATGTAATACAAAAGTTTGAAAAACATGTGCAAGAAAGGGAGACTCCCTCAGCATTAATAAATACATCACAAAATCTATACTCTAATATAGAGAGTAACAATAAAAACGGAAGCATCAGTAATGATCAAAATAAAAAAATGAATAAGAACAAAATACCACCTTTACACATATTTGATGTAAACTCTAATTCTCTTATTGAATTTGTAAGAACAGGTCTTAACATAACTGAATTTAGAATAAGAGAAAATAACAACAAAATACAACTACTCACATCATCAATCGACGATTATACAAGAATTAAAGCATATTTGGAAAAAACCAAAGCAAAATTTTTTACGTACACGCCAAAAGATTTAAAAACAAAAACATATTTACTAAAGGGCTTAAGTGCCGATATTGATACAGAACTAATTATAAATGAACTCAAACAATTTGAAAGCGAAAATCTTAAATTTATTAAAGTAAGCCCATTTTTAACAAAAAGGGCATCAAATAGTGGACACAAATTACCAATTTATATGGTCCAAACAAGCAGCGATAGCAAAGTAAATGAACTTAAAAGTATTAATTCAATCCTTTACCGTTGCGTAAGATGGGAAGGTCTTCGAAAACCAGAAATAACGCAGTGCAGGAACTGTCAAAGTTTCTTCCACAGTGCGGCTAACTGCTACTTACCTCGACGGTGCGTTAAATGCGGAGAACAACACGAAATAGGTAAATGTCCACTCCAAGTAGTTCCAGTAAATGAGAGGGAAAAGATCTATTGCGTGTTATGTAGCAGCTATGGGCACCCGGCATCTTATAGGGGTTGCCCAAAATTTAAAGAACTTCAACAGAAATTACATGCTAAAAAACAAGTAATTTCGGAGAAAAGATATAAAAATACTTTAAGTTATGCAAATATTGTAAAAACTAATTCATCACAAAGAACATCAGATAACAACCCAATTAATTATGCATTAGAACAACTAAATAATTCTATCCAAAGCTTAGCGAACCAAATCATTAATCTTAATAAACAATTGCAGATACAAACGTCCAGAATAGACACTATTTTTTCTATGCTAGAATATTAATTTTTTTTCACAATGGCCAGAACAATAAAAGAACTTGATATAATCCAAATAAATGTTAACTCATTAATTAAAATAAGTAGACGATATGAACTCAATACATTTTTAATGAAACACAAACCAGACATTGTCTTGCTAAATGAGACCAAACTCAACTTTAGGCACAGGCTGAAATTTGAAAACTACTCCCTTGTAAGAAATGATAGAAAAGACGCTAAAATGGGTGGCGGAACCGCAATACTAGTAAAAAAACGGAATAAAATTTAGCCAGTACACCAACTCTACTATTAAATCTTTTAAATATTTAGAGTTATCAGTTATAAAAATTCCGTTGTCAAATGCCAAAATGCTCTTCGTAATTGCGGCATACTACCCATCGGGGGATAATTGTAAATTTTTTAAATCAGAATTAACTGAACTTTTTAAATCTTTATGTTTGGAAAAAATTGATAATTACTTTCTATTAGCAGGAGACTTAAACTGCAAACATGGTAGCTGGGGGAACGTCGTTTCTAATACTAAAGGAAATAAACTGAAAGAGTGGATGGAATGTTATGAAATAAGATACAGATGCAAATTATATGCATCTGGTTTACCTTCATACCCTAGAACCAATTCGTATCTTGATTTATGTATAGCTGACTCTAGGCTAGTAATACACGAGCTTGAAAATTCTTTAAATTGCCTAGCAACACTTGATTACGACAGTGACCATAACGCGGTTAGAATAAAGATATTAAAATTGGACAACGAACATCCCCTAACCATCTTTAGTGACATTCCCAAATGCCATTTAAATTTCAAAAGGACAAATTGGAGGAAATTTAAAAATTGTTTATTAAATGATACAAATGAAAACATAATAGTACCGAATGACAGAAACCTAACAAACTCCGAAATAGATTTTTATTTAAATAAGTTAGATCAATCAATAAATAATGCTATATACTCATCAGTTCCCGAATATAAAGAACAGAATCCCGTTAGTAAATTTACTAACTCAATTATTAAAAAATTGCATTCTGAGAAGAGCAAATTAGTAACAATATTAAAGCGATGTAATAGACTGGAATATTTTATAACACAAGCAGAGCTTAACTTTCTTAAAACCAAATTAAAGCTAATTAGAAAAATGATAAACGATAACTTTAAAGCTTTAGTTAATACACACTTCCAAAACAAGTTAAGGGGAATGGATCCAAGAAACCCCAAGAAAATGTTTAGCGATATCAAAGACCAAAGTAGAAGTTTATATCCGCTTGAAATAAAAATGCCAAAAATTCCACATGAAAAAGAATCTCTCATAAGAAATGCAGGCATAAATCCTGAAGATCTAGAAAGGGAAGATGATAGCAATAATTTTATGATTTACGATCACATTCAAAAACTTAACGTAATTGGATCCTATTTAGAATCACTTTACTCTCATAAAGAGATTGACCTAGATAATACGCTTCATAAAGAAGTTAATAACCGTTTCACTGAGTTTTTAGAAAGAAAAAACCAGTACGAAAACCAAAATTTAACTAAGACAATATTCTCTGTT
>JASKUP010000402.1:0-14333 GCA_030448955.1 Trichopoda pennipes
ACACAACCCTTAACAGTAGTGTCGACACAACCGTTAACAGTAGTAGTCGACACAACCGTTACCAGTAGTGGCGACACAACAATTAACAGTAGTAGTCGACACAACCGTTAACAGTAGTATCGACACAACCGTTAACAGTAGTAGTCGACACAACTGTTAACAGTAGTGTCGACACAACCGTTAACAGTAGTAGTCGACACAACCGTTAACAGTAGTGTCGACACAGCCGTTAACAGTAGTAGTCGACACAACTGTTAACAGTAGTGTCGACACAACCGTTAACAGTAGTGTCGACACAACCGTTAACAGTAGTTGTCGACACAACCCTTAACAGTAGTGTCGACACAACCGTTAACAGTAGTAGTCGACACAACCGTTACCAGTAGTGGCGACACAACAATTAACAGTAGTAGTCGACACAACCGTTAACAGTAGTATCGACACAACCGTTAACAGTAGTAGTCGACACAACTGTTAACAGTAGTGTCGACACAACCGTTAACAGTAGTAGTCGACACAACCGTTAACAGTAATGTCGACACAACTGTTAACAGTAGTAGTCGACACAACCATTAACAGTAGTGTCGACACAACCGTTAACAGTAGTGTCGACACAACCGTTAACAGTAGTGTCGAGACAACCGTTAACAGTAGTGTCGACACAACCGTTAACAGTAGTGTCGACACAGCCGTTAACAGTAGTAGTCGACACAACCGTTAACAGTAGTGTCGATGCACCCGTTAACAGTAGTAGTCGACACAACCGTTAACAGTAGTGTCGACACAACCGTTAACAGTAGTAGTCGACACAACCGTTAACAGTAGTGTCGACACAACCGTTAACAGTAGTGTCGACACAACCGTTAACAGTAGTGTCGACACAGCCGTTAACAGTAGTAGTCGACACAACCGTTAACAGTAGTGTCGATGCAGCCGTTAACAGTAGTAGTCGACACAACCGTTAACAGTAGTGTCGATGCAGCCGTTAACAGTAGTAGTCGACACAACCGTTAACAGTAGTGTCGATGCAGCCGTTAACAGTAGTAGTCGACACAACCGTTAACAGTAGTGTGGACACAACCGTTAAAAGTAGTTGTCGACACAACCCTTAACAGTAGTGTCGACACAACCGTTAACAGTAGTGTCGACACAACCGTTAACAGTAGTAGTCGACACAACCGTTAACAGTAGTGTCGACACAGCCGTTAACAGTAGTAGTCGACACAACCGTTAACAGTAGTGTCGATGCAGCCGTTAACAGTAGTAGTCGACACAACCGTTAACAGTAGTGTCGATGCAGCCGTTAACAGTAGTAGTCGACACAACCGTTAACAGTAGTGTGGACACAACCGTTAAAAGTAGTTGTCGACACAACCCTTAACAGTAGTGTCGACACAACCGTTAACAGTAGTAGTCGACACAACCGTTAACAGTAGTGGCGACACAACAATTAACAGTAGTAGTCGACACAACCGTTAACAGTAGTATCGACACAACCGTTAATAGTAGTAGTCGACACAACTGTTAACAGTAGTGTCGACACAACCGTTAACAGTAGTAGTCGACACAACCGTTAACAGTAGTGTCGACACAGCCGTTAACAGTAGTAGTCGACACAACCGTTAACAGTAGTGTCGATGCAGCCGTTAACAGTAGTAGTCGACACAACCGTTAACACAGCCGTTAACAGTAGTAGTCGACACAACCGTTAACACAGCCGTTAACAGTAGTAGTCGACACAACCGTTAACAGTAGTAGTCGACACAACCGTTAACAGTAGTGTCGACACAACCGTTAACAGTAGTGTCGACACAACCATTAACAGTAATGTCGACACAACTGTTAACAGTAGTGTCGACACAACCGTTAACAGTAGTGTCGACACAACCGTTAAGAGTAGTGTCGACACAACCGTTAACAGTAGTGTGGACACAACCGTTAAAAGTAGTAGTCGACACACCCGTTAACAGTAGTGTTGACACAACCCTTAACAGTAGTAGTCGACACAGCCGTTAACAGTAGTAGTCGACACAACCCTTAACAGTAGTAGTCGACACAGCCGTTAACAGTAGTGTCGACACAACCGTTAACAGTAGTAGTCGACACAACCGTTAACAGTAGTGTCGACACAACCGTTAACAGTATTGTCGACACAACCGTTAACAGTAGTAGTCGACACAACCGTTAACAGTAGTGTCGACACAACCGTTAACAGTAGTAGTCGACACAACCGTTAACAGTAGTGTCGACACAACCGTTAACAGTATTGTCGACACAACCGTTAACAGTAGTGTCGACACAACCATTAACAGTAATGTTGACACAACTGTTAACAGTAGTGTCGACACAACCGTTAACAGTAGTGTCGACACAACCGTTAACAGTAGTGTCGAGACAACCGTTAACAGTAGTGTCGACACAACCGTTAACAGTAGTGTCGACACAGCCGTTAACAGTAGTAGTCGACACAACCATTAACAGTAGTGTCGACACAACCGTTAACAGTAGTGTCGACACAACCGTTAACAGTAGTGTCGAGACAACCGTTAACAGTAGTGTCGACACAACCGTTAACAGTAGTGTCGACACAGCCGTTAACAGTAGTAGTCGACACAACCGTTAACAGTAGTGTCGATGCAGCCGTTAACAGTAGTAGTCGACACAACCGTTAACAGTAGTGTCGACACAACCGTTAACAGTAGTAGTCGACACAACCGTTAACAGTAGTGTCGACACAACCGTTAACAGTAGTAGTCGACACAACCGTTAACAGTAGTGTCGACACAACCGTTAACAGTAGTGTCGACACAACCGTTAACAATAGTGTCGACACAACCGTTAACAGTAGTGTCGACACAACCGTTAACAGTAGTGTCGACACAGCCGTTAACAGTAGTAGTCGACACAACCGTTAACAGTAGTGTCGACGCAGCCGTTAACAGTAGTAGTCGACACAACCGTTAACAGTAGTGTCGACGCAGCCGTTAACAGTAGTAGTCGACACAACCGTTAACAGTAGTGTCGATGCAGCCATTAACAGTAGTAGTCGACACAACCGTTAACAGTAGTGTGGACACAACCGTTAAAAGTAGTAGTCGACACAACCGTTAACAGTAGTGTCGACACAACCGTTAACAGTAGTGTCGACACAACCGTTAACAGTAGTAGTCGACACAACCGTTAACAGTAGTGTCGACACAACCGTTAACAGTATTGTCGACACAACCGTTAACAGTAGTGTCGACACAACCATTAACAGTAATGTCGACACAACTGTTAACAGTAGTGTCGACACAACCGTTAACAGTGGTGTCGACACAACCGTTAACAGTAGTGTCGACACAACCGTTAACAGTAGTGTCGAGACAACCGTTAACAGTAGTGTCGACACAACCGTTAACAGTAGTGTCGACACAGCCGTTAACAGTAGTAGTCGACACAACCATTAACAGTAATGTCGACACAACTGTTAACAGTAGTGTCGACACAACCGTTAACAGTAGTAGTCGACACAACCGTTAACAGTAGTGTCGACACAACCGTTAACAGTAGTGTCGACACAACCGTTAACAGTAGTAGTCGACACAACCGTTAACAGTAGTGTCGACACAACCGTTAACAGTAGTGTCGACACAACCGTTAACAGTAGTAGTCGACACAACCGTTAACAGTAGTGTCGACACAGCCGTTAACAGTAGTAGTCGACACAACCGTTAACAGTAGTGTCGACACAACCGTTAACAGTAGTACTCGACACAACCGTTAACAGTAGTGTCGACACAACCGTTAACAGTAGTAGTCGACACAACCGTTAACAGTAGTGTCGACACAGCCGTTGACAGTAGTAGTCGACACAACCGTTAACAGTAGTGTCGATGCAGCCGTTAACAGTAGTAGTCGACACAACCGTTAACAGTAGTGTGGACACAACCGTTAAAAGTAGTTGTCGACACAACCTTTAACAGTAGTGTCGACACAACCGTTAACAGTAGTAGTCGACACAACCGTTAACAGTAGTATCGACACAACCGTTAACAGTAGTAGTCGACACAACTGTTAACAGTAGTGTCGACACAACCGTTAACAGTAGTAGTCGACACAACCGTTAACAGTAGTGTCGACACAACCGTTAACAGTAGTAGTCGACACAACCGTTAACAGTAGTGTCGACACAGCCGTTAACAGTAGTAGTCGACACAACCGTTAACAGTAGTGTCGATGCAGCCGTTAACAGTAGTAGTCGACACAACCGTTAACAGTAGTGTCGACACAACCGTTAACAGTAGTAGTCGACACAACCGTTAACAGTAGTAGTCGACACAACCGTTAACAGTAGTGTCGACACAACCGTTAACAGTAGTAGTCGACACAACCATTAACAGTAATGTCGACACTACCGTTAAGAGTAGTGTCGACACAACCGTTAACAGTAGTGTGGACACAACCGTTAAAAGTAGTAGTCGACACACCCGTTAACAGTAGTGTTGACACAACCCTTAACAGTAGTAGTCGACACAGCCGTTAACAGTAGTAGTCGACACAACCCTTAACAGTAGTAGTCGACACAGCCGTTAACAGTAGTGTCGACACAACCGTTAACAGTAGTAGTCGACACAACCGTTAACAGTAGTGTCGACACAACCGTTAACAGTAGTAGTCGACACAACCGTTAACAGTAGTAGTCGACACAACCGTTCACAGTAGTGTCGACACAACCGTTAACAGTAGTGTCGACACAACCATTAACAGTAATGTCGACACAACTGTTAACAGTAGCGTCGACACAACTGTTAACAGTAGTGTCGACACAACCGTTAACAGTAGTGTCGACACAACCGTTCAGAGTAGTGTCGACACAACCGTTAACAGTAGTGTGGACACAACCGTTAAAAGTAGTAGTCGACACAGCCGTTAACAGTAGTAGTCGACACAACCCTTAACAGTAGTAGTCGACACAGCCGTTAACAGTAGTGTCGACACAACCGTTAACAGTAGTAGTCGACACAACCGTTAACAGTAGTGTCGACACAACCGTTAACAGTATTGTCGACACAACCGTTAACAGTAGTAGTCGACGCAACCGTTAACAGTAGTGTCGACACAACCGTTAACAGTATTGTCGACACAACCGTTAACAGTAGTGTCGACACAACCGTTAACAGTAGTAGTCGACACAACCGTTAACAGTAGTGTCGACACAACCGTTAACAGTATTGTCGACACAACCGTTAACAGTAGTGTCGACACAACCATTAACAGTAATGTCGACACAACTGTTAACAGTAGTGTCGACACAACCGTTAACAGTAGTGTCGACACAACCGTTAACAGTAGTTGTCGACACAACCCTTAACAGTAGTGTCGACACAACCGTTAACAGTAGTAGTCGACACAACCGTTAACAGTAGTGGCGACACAACAATTAACAGTAGTAGTCGACACAACCGTTAACAGTAGTATCGACACAACCGTTAACAGTAGTAGTCGACACAACTGTTAACAGTAGTGTCGACACAACCGTTAACAGTAGTAGTCGACACAACCGTTAACAGTAGTGTCGACACAGCCGTTAACAGTAGTAGTCGACACAACCGTTAACAGTAGTGTCGATGCAGCCGTTAACAGTAGTAGTCGACACAACCGTTAACAGTAGTGTGGACACAACCGTTAAAAGTAGTTGTCGACACAACCCTTAACAGTAGTGTCGACACAACCGTTAACAGTATTGTCGACACAACCGTTAACAGTAGTAGTCGACACAACCGTTAACAGTAGTGTCGACACAACCGTTAACAGTATTGTCGACACAACCGTTAACAGTAGTGTCGACACAACCGTTAACAGTAGTAGTCGACACAACCGTTAACAGTAGTGTCGACACAACCGTTAACAGTAGTAGTCGACACAACCGTTAACAGTAGTGTCGACACAACCGTTAACAGTAGTAGTCGACACAACCGTTAACAGTAGTGTCGATGCAGCCGTTAACAGTAGTAGTCGACACAACCGTTAACAGTAGTGTCGACACAACCGTTAACAGTAGTGTCGACACAACCGTTAACAGTAGTGTCGACACAACCGTTAACAGTAGTGTCGACACAACCGTTAACAGTAGTGTCGACACAACCGTTAACAGTAGTGTCGACACAGCCGTTAACAGTAGTAGTCGACACAACCATTAACAGTAGTGTCGACACAGCCGTTAACAGTAGTAGTCGACACAACCGTTAACAGTAGTGTCGACACAACCGTTAACAGTAGTGTCGACACAGCCGTTAACAGTAGTAGTCGACACAACCGTTAACAGTAGTGTCGACACAGCCGTTAACAGTAGTAGTCGACACAGCCGTTAACAGTAGTAGTCGACACAACCGTTAACAGTAGTGTCGACACAACCGTTAACAGTAGTAGTCGACACAACCGTTAACAGTAGTGTCGACACAACCGTTAACAGTAGTAGTCGACACAACCGTTAACAGTAGTAGTCGACACAACCGTTAACAGTAGTAGTCGACACAGCCGTTAACAGTAGTAGTCGACACAACCGTTAACAGTAGTGTCGACACAACCGTTAACAGTAGTAGTCGACACAACCGTTAACAGTAGTGTCGACACAACCGTTAACAGTAGTGTCGACACAACCGTTAACAGTAGTAGTCGACACAACCGTTAACAGTAGTGTCGACACAACCGTTAACAGTAGTAGTCGACACAACCGTTAACAGTAGTGTCGACACAACCGTTAACAGTAGTGTCGACACAACCGTTAACAGTAGTGTCGACACAACCATTAACAGTAATGTCGACACAACTGTTAACAGTAGTGTCGACACAACCGTTAACAGTAGTAGTCGACACAACCGTTAACAGTAGTGTCGACACAGCCGTTAACAGTAGTAGTCGACACAGCTGTTAACAGTAGTAGTCGATACAACCGTTAACAGTAGTGTCGACACAACCGTTAACAGTAGTAGTCGACACAACCGTTAACAGTAGTGTCGACACAACCGTTAACAGTAGTAGTCGACACAACCGTTAACAGTAGTAGTCGACACAACCGTTAACAGTAGTAGTCGACACAGCCGTTAACAGTAGTAGTCGACACAACCATTAACAGTAATGTCGACACAACTGTTAACAGTAGTGTCGACACAACCGTTAAGAGTAGTGTCGACACAACCGTTAACCGTAGTAGTCGACACAACCGTTAACAGTAGTGTCGACACAACCGTTAACAGTAGTGTCGACACAACCGTTAACAGTAGTAGTCGACACAACCGTTAACAGTAGTGTCGACACAACCGTTAACAGTAGTAGTCGACACAACCGTTAACAGTAGTGTCGACACAACCGTTAACAGTAGTGTCGACACAACCGTTAACAGTAGTGTCGACACAACCATTAACAGTAATGACGACACAACTGTTAACAGTAGTGTCGACACAACCGTTAACAGTAGTGTCGACA
Organism: Trichopoda pennipes; assembly: GCA_030448955.1. NCBI lineage: Eukaryota > Metazoa > Arthropoda > Insecta > Diptera > Tachinidae > Trichopoda > Trichopoda pennipes. The sequence goes on from JASKUP010000402.1 coordinate 7,468, forward strand.
CAACCGTTAACAGTAGTAGTCGACACAACCGTTAACAGTAGTGTCGACACAACCGTTAACAGTAGTAGTCGACACAACCGTTAACAGTAGTGTCGACACAACCGTTAACAGTAGTAGTCGACACAACCGTTAACAGTAGTGTCGACACAACCGTTAACAGTAGTAGTCGACACAACCGTTAACAGTAGTGTCGACACAACCGTTAACAGTAGTGTCGACACAACCGTTAACAGTAGTGTCGACACAACCATTAACAGTAATGACGACACAACTGTTAACAGTAGTGTCGACACAACCGTTAACAGAAGTAGTCGACACAACCGTTAACAGTAGTGTCGACACAGCCGTTAACAGTAGTAGTCGACACAACCGTTAACAGTAGTGTCGACACAACCGTTAACAGTAGTAGTCGACACAACCGTTAACAGTAGTGTCGACACAACCGTTAACAGTAGTAGTCGACACAACCGTTAACAGTAGTGTCGACACAACCGTTAACAGTAGTAGTCGACACAACCGTTAACAGTAGTGTCGACACAGCCGTTAACAGTAGTAGTCGACACAACCGTTAACAGTAGTGTCGATGCAGCCGTTAACAGTCGTAGTCGACACAACCGTTAACAGTAGTGTGGACACAACCGTTAAAAGTAGTAGTCGACACAACCGTTAACAGTAGTGTCGACACAACCGTTAACAGTAGTAGTCGACACAACCGTTAACAGTAGTGGCGACACAACAATTAACAGTAGTAGTCGACACAACCGTTAACAGTAGTATCGACACAACCGTTAACAGTAGTAGTCGACACAACTGTTAACAGTAGTGTCGACACAACCGTTAACAGTAGTAGTCGACACAACCGTTAACAGTAGTGTCGACACAGCCGTTAACAGTAGTAGTCGACACAACCGTTAACAGTAGTGTCGATGCAGCCGTTAACAGTAGTAGTCGACACAACCGTTAACAGTAGTGTCGACACAACCGTTAACAGTAGTGTCGACACAACCGTTAACAGTAGTAGTCGACACAACCGTTAACAGTAGTGTCGACACAACCGTTAACAGTAGTGTCGACACAACCATTAACAGTACTGTCGACACAACTGTTAACAGTAGTGTCGACACAACTGTTAACAGTAGTGTCGACACAACCGTTAACAGTAGTGTCGATACAACCGTTAACAGTAGTGTCGACACAACCGTTAACAGTAGTGTGGACACAACCGTTAAAAGTAGTAGTCGACACAACCGTTAACAGTAGTGTTGACACAACCCTTAACAGTAGTAGTCGACACAGCCGTTAACAGTAGTAGTCGACACAACCCTTAACAGTAGTAGTCGACACAGCCGTTAACAGTAGTAGTCGACACAGCCGTTAACAGTAGTGTTGGCACAACCGTTAACAGTAGTGTCGACACAACCGTTAACAGTAGTGTCGACACAACCGTTAACAGTAGTGTCGACACAACCGTTAATAGTAGTGTCGACACAACCGTTAACAGTAGTGTCGACACAACCGTTAACAGTAGTGTCGACACAACCGTTAACAGTAGTGTCGACACAACCGTTAACAGTAGTAGTCGACACAACCGTTAACAGTAGTGTCGACACAGCCGTTAACAGTAGTAGTCGACACAACCGTTAACAGTAGTGTCGACACAACCGTTAACAGTAGTGTCGACACAACCGTTAACAGTAGTGTCGACACAACCGTTAACAGTAGTAGTCGACACAACTGTTAACAGTAGTGTCGACACAACCGTTAACAGTAGTGTCGACACAACCGTTAACAGTAGTAGTCGACACAACCGTTAACAGTAGTGTCGACCCAACCGTTAACAGTAGTAGTCGACACAACCGTTAACAGTAGTGTCGACACAGCCGTTAACAGTAGTAGTCGACACAACCGTTAACAGTAGTGTCGACACAACCGTTAACAGTAGTGTCGACACAACCGTTAACAGTAGTGTCGACACAGCCGTTAACAGTAGTAGTCGACACAACCGTTAACAGTAGTGTCGACACAGCCGTTAACAGTAGTAGTCGACACAGCCGTTAACAGTAGTAGTCGACACAACCGTTAACAGTAGTGTCGACACAACCGTTAACAGTAGTGTCGACACAACCGTTAACAGTAGTAGTCGACACAACCGTTAACAGTAGTAGTCGACACAACCGTTAACAGTAGTAGTCGACACAGCCGTTAACAGTAGTAGTCGACACTACCATTAACAGTAATGTCGACACAACTGTTAACAGTAGTGTCGACACAACCGTTAACAGTAGTGTCGACACAACCTTTAACAGTAGTAGTCGACACAACCGTTAACAGTAGTGTCGACACAACCGTTAACAGTAGTGTCGACACAACTGTTAACAGTAGTGTCGACACAACCGTTAACAGTAGTGTCGACACAACCGTTAACAGTAGTGTCGACACAACCGTTAACAGTAGTGCGGACACAACCGTTAAAAGTAGTAGTCGACACAACCGTTAACAGTAGTGTTGACACAACCCTTAACAGTAGTGTCGACACAACCGTTAACAGTAGTCTCGACACAACCGTTAACAGTAGTGTCGACACAACCGTTAACAGTAGTGTCGACACAACCGTTAACAGTAGTGTCGACACAACCGTTAACAGTAGTGTCGACACAACCGTTAACAGTAGTGTCGACACAACCGTTAACAGTAGTGTCGACACAACCGTTAACAGTAGTGTCGACACAACCGTTAACAGTAGTAGTCGACACAACCGTTAACAGTAGTGTCGACACAACCGTTAACAGTAGTAGTCGACACAACCGTTAACAGTAGTGTCGACACAACCGTTAACAGTAGTGTCGACACAACCGTTAACAGTAGTGTCGACACAACCGTTAACAGTAGTGTCGACACAACCGTTAACAGTAGTGTCGACACAACCGTTAACAGTAGTGCGGACACAACCGTTAAAAGTAGTAGTCGACACAACCGTTAACAGTAGTGTTGACACAACCCTTAACAGTAGTGTCGACACAACCGTTAACAGTAGTCTCGACACAACCGTTAACAGTAGTGTCGACACAACCGTTAACAGTAGTGGCGACACAACAATTAACAGTAGTAGTCGACACAGCCGTTAACAGTAGTGTTGACACAACCGTTAACAGCAGTGTCGACACAACCGTTAACAGTAGTGTCGACACAACGGTTAACAGTAGTGTCGACACAACCGTTAACAGTAGTGTCGACACAACCGTTAACAGTAGTGTCGACACAACCGTTAACAGTAGTGTCGACACAACCATTAACAGTAATGTCGACACAACCGTTAACAGTAGTGTCGACACAACCGTTAACAGTAGTAGTCGACACAACCGTTAACAGTAGTGTCAACACAGCCGTTAACAGTAGTGTTGACACAACCGTTAACAGCAGTGTCGACACAACCGTTAACAGTAGTGTCGACACAACCGTTAACAGTAGTGTCGACACAACCGTTAACAGTAGTGTCGACACAACCATTAACAGTAATGTCGACACAACTGTTAACAGTAGTGTCGACACAACCGTTAACAGTAGTGTCGACACAACCGTTAACAGTAGTAGTCGACACAACCGTTAACAGTAGTGTCAACACAGCCGTTAACAGTAGTAGTCGACACAACCGTTAGCAGTAGTGTCGATGCAGCCGTTAACAGTAGTAGTCGACACAACCGTTAACAGTAGTGTCGACACAACCGTTAACAGTAGTAGTCGACACAACCGTTAACAGTAGTGTCGACACAACCGTTAACAGTAGTGTGGACACAACCGTTAAAAGTAGTAGTCGACACAACAGTTAACAGTAGTGTCGACACAACCATTAACAGTAGTGTCGACACAACTGTTAACAGTAGTAGTCGACACAACCGTTAACAGTAGTGGCGACACAACAATTAACAGTAGTAGTCGACACAACCGTTAACAGTAGTATCGACACAACCGTTAACAGTAGTAGTCGACACAACCGTTAACAGTAGTGGCGTTACAACAATTAACAGTAGTAGTCGACACAACCGTTAACAGTAGTATCGACACAACCGTTAACAGTAGTAGTCGACACAACTGTTAACAGTAGTGTCGACACAACCGTTAACAGTAGTAGTCGACACAACCGTTAACATTAGTGTCGACACAGCCGTTAACAGTAGTAGTCGACACAACCGTTAACAGTAGTGTCGACACAACCGTTAACAGTAGTAGTCGACACAACCGCTAACAGTACTGTCGACACAACCGTTAACAGTAGTAGTCGACACAACCGTTAACATTAGTGTCGACACAGCCGTTAACAGTAGTAGTCGACACAACTGTTAACAGTAGTGTCGACACAACCGTTAACAGTAGTAGTCGACACAACCGTTAACAGTAGTGTCGACACAACCGTTAACAGTAGTAGTCGACACAACTGTTAACAGTAGTGTCGACACAACCGTTAACAGTAGTAGTCGACACAACCGTTAACAGTAGTGGCGACACAACAATTAACAGTAGTAGTCGACACAACCGTTAACAGTAGTATCGAAACAACCGTTAACAGTTGTAGTCGACACAACCGTTAACAGTAGTGTCGATGCAGCCGTTAACAGTAGTAGTCGACACAACCGTTAACAGTAGTGTCGACACAACCGTTAACAGTAGTGTCGACACAACCGTTAACAGTAGTGTCGACACAACCATTAACAGTAATGTCGACACAACTGTTACTAGTAGTGTCGACACAACTGTTTACAGTAGTGTCGACACAACTGTTTACAGTAGTGTCGACACAACCGTTAACAGTAGTGTCGACACAACCGTTAACAGTAGTAGTCGACACAACCGTTAACAGTAGTAGTCGACACAACCGTTAACAGTAGTAGTCGACACAGCCGTTAACAGTAGTAGTCGACACAACCATTAACAGTAATGTCGACACAACTGTTAACAGTAGTGTCGACACAACCGTTAACAGTAGTGTCGACACAACCGTTAACAGTAGTAGTCGACACAACCGTTAACAGTAGTGTCGACACAACCGTTAACAGTAGTGTCGACACAACCGTTAACAGTAGTAGTCGACACAACCATTAACAGTAATGTCGACACAACTGTTAACAGTAGTGTCGACACAACCGTTAACAGTAGTGTCGACACAACCGTTAACAGTAGTAGTCGACACAACCGTTAACAGTAGTGTCGACACAACCGTTAACAGTAGTAGTCGACACAACCGTTAACAGTAGTGTCGACACAACCGTTAACAGTAGTAGTCGACACAACCGTTAACAGTAGTGTCGACACAACCGTTAACAGTAGTGTCGACACAACCGTTAACAATAGTGTCGACACAACCATTAACAGTAATGTCGACACAACTGTTAACAGTAGTGTCGACACAACCGTTAACAGTAGTGTCGACACAACCGTTAACAGTAGTAGTCGACACAACCGTTAACAGTAGTGTCGACACAGCCGTTAACAGTAGTAGTCGACACAACCGTTAACAGTAGTGTCGACACAACCGTTAACAGTAGTAGTCGACACAACCGTTAACAGTAGTGTCGACACAACCGTTAACAGTAGTAGTCGACACAACCGTTAACAGTAGTGTCGACACAACCGTTAACAGTAGTAGTCGACACAACCGTTAACAGTAGTGTCGATGCAGCCGTTAACAGTAGTAGTCGACACAACCGTTAACAGTAGTGTCGACACAACCGTTAACAGTAGTGTCGACACAACCGTTAACAGTAGTGTCGACACAACCGTTAACAGTAGTGTCGACACAGCCGTTAACAGTAGTAGTCGACACAACCATTAACAGTAGTGTCGACACAGCCGTTAACAGTAGTAGTCGACACAACCGTTAACAGTAGTGTCGACACAACCGTTAACAGTAGTAGTCGACACAACCGTTAACAGTAGTGTCGACACAGCCGTTAACAGTAGTAGTCGACACAGCCGTTTACAGTAGTGTCGACACAACCGTTAACAGTAGTGTCGACACAACCGTTAACAGTAGTAGTCGACACAACCGTTAACAGTAGTAGTCGACACAACCGTTAACAGTAGTAGTCGACACAGCCGTTAACAGTAGTAGTCGACACAACCATTAACAGTAGTAGTCGACACAACCGTTAACAGTAGTGTCGACACAGCCGTTAACAGTAGTAGTCGACACAGCCGTTTACAGTAGTGTCGACACAACCGTTAACAGTAGTGTCGACACAACCGTTAACAGTAGTAATCGACACAACCGTTAACAGTAGTGTGGACACAACCGTTAAAAGTAGTAGTCGACACAACCGTTAACAGTAGTGTTGACACAACCGTTAACAGTAGTAGTCGACACAACCGTTAACAGTAGTGTCGACACAACCGTTAACAGTAGTGTCGACACAACCGTTAACAGTAGTAGTCGACACAACCGTTAACAGTAGTAGTCGACACAACCGTTAACAGTAGTAGTCGACACAGCCGTTAACAGTAGTAGTCGACACAACCATTAACAGTAATGTCGACACAACTGTTAACAGTAGTGTCGACACAACCGTTAACAGTAGTGTCGACACAACCGTTAACAGTAGTAGTCGATACAACCGTTAACAGTAGTAGTCGACACAACCGTTAACAGTAGTAGTCGACACAGCCGTTAACAGTAGTAGTCGACACAACCATTAACAGTAATGTCGACACAACTGTTAACAGTAGTGTCGACACAACCGTTAACAGTAGTGTCGACACAACCGTTAACAGTAGTAGTCGATACAACCGTTAACAGTAGTGTCGACACAACCGTTAACAGTAGTAATCGACACAACCGTTAACAGTAGTGTGGACACAACCGTTAAAAGTAGTAG
>JASKUP010000404.1:0-15470 GCA_030448955.1 Trichopoda pennipes
CACTAAAATACATTAAATATACTAAAAAACACTAAAACACACATAAATACACTAAAATACATTATAATACACAAAAATACACTAAAATAAACAAAATACACTAAAATACACTTAAATACTCTAAAATAAACTTAAATACACTAAAATACACTTAAATACACCAAAATACACTTAAATACACCAAAATATACTAAAAAAATATACTAAAAAATACCAAAAAACACTAAAACACACATAAATACACTAAACTACATTATAATACACTCAAATACACTAAAATACCCTAAAATAAACTTAAATACACTAAAATGCACTAAAATACACTTAAATATACTAAAAAACACTAAAACACACTAAAATGCACTTAATTACACTAAAATGCACTAAAATACACTAAAGTACACTTATATACACCTAAATACACTAAAATACACTTAAATATAGTAAAATATACACTAAAATACACAAAAGTACACTAAAATATACTTAAATATACTAAAATGCACTTAAATACACTAACATGCACTAAAATACACTTAAATACACCAAAATAAACTAAAATATACTAAAAAACACTAAAACACATATAAATACACTAAAATACATTATAATACACTAAAATACACTCAAATATACTAAAATATATTAAAAAACACTAAAATACAATAAAATACACCAAAATATACTAAAATATACTAAAAAACACTAAAACACAATAAAATACACTTAAATAACTAAAATACACTTAAATATACTAAAATATACACTAAGCTACACTAAAATGCACTTAATTACACTAAAATGCACTAAAATACACCAAAATACACTTAAATACACTAAAATACACTTAAATACACCAAAATAAACTAAATATACTAAAAAACACTAAAACACACGTAAATACACTAAAATACATTATAATACACTAAAATACACTTAAATATACTAAAATATACTAAAAAACACTAAAATACAACAAAATACACCAAAATATACTAAAATATACTAAAAAACACTAAAACACACTAAAATGCACTAAAATACACTTAAATACACTAAAATATTCTTAAATATACTAAAAAACACTAAAACACACTAAAATACATTTAAATACACTTCAATACAATAAAATACTTAAATATACTAAAAAACACTAAAACACACTAAAATACAATAAAATGCACTTAATTACACTAAAATGCACTAAAATACACTAAAATACACTTAAATACACTTAAATACACTAAAATACACTTAAATATACTAAAATATACACTAAAATACACTAAACTACACTAAAACACACTAAAATATACTTAAATACACTTAAATACACTTAAATATACTAAAAAACACTAAAATACAATAAAATACAAGAAACTACACTAAAATGCCCTTAATTACACTAAATTGCACTAAAATACAACAAAATACACCAAAATACATTTAAATACACTAAAATACACTAAACTACACTTAAATATACTAACATACACTAAAATGCACTTAAATACACTAAAATACACTTAAATATACTAAAAAACACCAAAATACACTAAAATATACTTAAATATACTAAAATATACTAAAATATCCTTAAATGCACTAAAATACACTAAAATACACTTAAATACACTAAACTGCACTAAAATACACTTAAATACACCAAAATAAACTAAATATACTAAAAACACTAAAACACACATAAATACACTTAAATACACTTAAATATACTAAAAAACACTAAAACACACTAAAATACAATAAAATACACTAAACTACACTAAAATGCACTTAATTGCACCAAAATACACCAAAATAAGCTAAAATGCACTAAAATACACTGAGATACACTAAAATACACCAAAATACACTAAAATGCACTAAAATACACTAAATACACTAAAATGCACTCAAATACATTGAAATACACTAAAAATACACCAAAATACACTAAAATACACTAAAATACACTAAAATACACTAAAATGCACTAAAATACAATAAAATACGCTAAAATACACTAAAATACACTTAAATACACTAAAGTACAATTAAATATACTAAAATACGCCAATAAACACTAAACTACAGTAAAATACACTAAAATGCAATTAAATTCACTAAAATACACTAAAATACTCTTAAATATACCAAAATACACTAAAATACACTCAAATACACGAAAATACACTTAAATATACTAAAAAAACACTAAAACACACTAAAATACAATGAAATACACTTAAATACACTAAAATACATTATAATGCACTTAAATACACTAATATACACTTAAATACACTAAAATACGCTAAAATATACTAAAATGCACTTAAATACACTAAAATACACTAAAATACACTTAAATACACTAAAATACACTAAAATATACTAAAAAACACTAAAACACACATAAATACACTAAACTACATTATAATACACTAAAATGTACTTAAATACACTAAAATACACTTCAATATATTAAAATGCACTAAAATACACTTAAATACACTAAAATACGCTAAAATACACTAAAATACACTTAAATATACTAAAATACACTAAAATACACTTAAATACACTAAAATACACTAAAATACATTAAATATACTAAAAAACACTAAAACACACATAAATACACTAAAATACATTATAATACTCAAAAATACACTAAAATTAAACAAAATACACTAAAATACACTTAAATACTCTAAAATAAACTTAAATACACTAAAATACACTTAAATACACCAAAATACACTTAAATACACCAAAATATACTAAAAAATATACTAAAAAATACCAAAAAACACTAAAACACACATAAATACACTAAACTACATTATAATACATTCAAATACACTAAAATACCCTAAAATAAACTTAAATACACTAAAATGCACTAAAATACACTTAAATATACTAAAAAACACTAAAACACACTAAAATGCACTTAATTACACTAAAATGCACTAAAATACACTAAAGTACACTTAAATACACCTAAATACACTAAAATACACTTAAATATAGTAAAATATACACTAAAATACACAAAAGTACACTAAAATATACTTAAATATACTAAAATGCACTAAAATACACTAAAATTCACTTAAATACACTAACATGCACTAAAATACACTTAAATACACCAAAATAAACTATAATATACTAAAAAACACTAAAACACATATAAAATACATTATAATACACTAAAATACACTCAAATATACTAAAATATACTAAAAAACACTAAAATACAATAAAATACACCAAAATATACTAAGATATACTAAAAAAAACTAAAACACAATAAAAAACACTTAAATACACTAAAATACACTTAAATATACTAAAATATACACTAAGCTACACTAAAATGCACTTAATTACACTAAAATGCACTAGAATACACCAAAATACACTTAAATACACTAAAATACACTTAAATACACCAAAATAAACTAAATATACTAAAAAACACTAAAACACACATAAATACACTAAAATACATTATAATACACTAAAATACACTTAAATATACTAAAATATACTAAAAAACACTAAAATACAACAAAATACACCAAAATATACTAAAATATACTAAAAAACACTAAAACACACTAAAATGCACTAAAATACACTTAAATACACTAAATCATTCTTAAATATACTAAAAAACACTAAAACACACTAAATTACATTTAAATACACTTAAATACACTAAAATACACTTAAATATACTAAAAAACACTAAAACACACTAAAATACAATATTTTTTTCCATTTCCAAATTCATCTTTATTATGCTATATACATATTTATTTACAGTTTTGATATATTATCTTAGATATTACAGCAAATTATGTTTTTAATCACAGATATTGAAAAGTTCAGTTATAAGTATTTATTCTTTTTAAAGGGAAAATAGGAAAACCTTCATATACCAAAAAAGAAACATGTTCAAATATAATTAGGAAATACATATGAATACAATTGTATTGTCTAATACAACAACACATTGCATACATATCATTTCCAATTTGGTGATTGTTGTTTTAAAAATACCTTTACGCCGACTCTCTACATTCTCTTATCAGCTGATAAGAAGAGCTTTCTATTTTCTCAAAATATTTAGTGTTGAGTCTCTTTATGAAGTCGTCAATTCGTTCATATCCCGTTTGGTCGTGAAGAAGCTGCGTTGAGTGTCTCCAATGTTTGTTGTGTATAATCTTGAGGCATTTGTTTTGTATTATCTGAAGTTTCTTCAAATAAGTTTTTGCTGCTGTATACCAAATGGGACATGCATATGTTAAGGTTGGTCTTATCACGCTTTTAAAAATTAAATTTTTATTTTGAAGGCCAAGTGAAGAGCGTCTATTCAGTAAAGGCCACAGAGCTCTGATGGCTTTTAAGGATTTCTTGCCGATTTCGTCAATGTGCCTTGAAAAATTAAGTTTCTTATCTAAACATACGCCAAGATATTTTACATCATTTCTTATTGTAACGCTCTTACTTCCACACCTAATTTGTCGACTTGGTAATCGTTTGGGGGAGTTGTTATAAGGAAATATGATACATTGTGTTTTGTTAGAGTTGATTTTAATTTTCCACTTATAAAAATATTTTATGCATGAAGCAAATCCTTTTTCCATTTTCTTTAATAAAGCCTTTGTCAGTTTGCTAGACGTGATTAAAGCGGTATCATCTGCGTAGTAGGCAACTTTCAAGTACGAGGGCGGTGAAAAGTCCGAAGTATAAATTGAATACAACAAAGGTGATAAAATTGAACCTTGTGGTAATCCAGTAGAAATTGTTTTTGGTGACGATATTACACCATTAACTGAAACAATAAATGTTCTCTTGTTAAGAAAATCTGCAATAAGCTTGCACAAATGCTTAGGTACACTAGTCTGGAGCAATTTGAAAATTAAGCCGTTGTGCCAGACGGTATCAAATGCTTTTTCTATATCAAGAAGAATTAGGCCTGTAGACTGCTTATTTCGCTTATTCGCTTTTATTTTATTTGTAATGCGATTTATTTGGTGTTCTGAACTGTGTTCTTTCTTGAAACCAAATTGTTCTTTAGCTATTATCGAGGTATTTTCAACGACATCGCAAATTCGTTTGTGAATTAGTTTTTCAAACAATTTTCCCAAATTGCTTAACAAGCTAATGGGTCTGTAACTGTTGGGACTATGCTTAGGCTTGTTTGGCTTAAGAATCGCAATAACTTTTCCTTTTTTGAAGTGTAAGGGGAAATAGTTGAGTTTTAAACAACTGTTAAAAACTATCATTAGTAAATGAACTGCTTTGGGCGGAAAATTTTTTATTAGTAGGTTAGATACTTCATCAAGACCAGGTGATTTTGAATCATTAAGCGAAGAAATTAATAAACTTATTTCATTAAGCGAAATAAAAGACAGGTTTTCATTGTCAATGTAAGACTTATCAATTGAATGCTTGTATGTAGATGTGAGCTCATTTGCAGCCGAAAAAGTATCCGACAGTAGTTGGGCTTTTTCCTCATCTGTTATAATTTTTCTGTTGCCCAGGTTGAAAAAAGGAACTTTGTTGTCCTCTTAAGCGTCTGGAAATTTTCCAAAAAGACTTGTCACCCGGCCTAAGCTTTGACAGTGTTTTATTCCATTGATAATTACGAAGTGTATTGATTTTGTTATTGATCATAATAGTTAAAAGTTTTACACTCTGTTCATAAAAATTAGATTCAGATATGTTACTTGCCCGTTGCCTTTTCCTTTTGAAGGTTCTTCGCGTTCTAATTAGACTAACGACATCTGAAGGTAAGTTAGTTTTTCCATAGGGACGAAAAATTGGAGTGCAGTGATTCCGTACTTCTAAGATCGTGCGAACAAACTTATCAATTTCCATATCAATTGCAGTTTTTGAATTATAGGTTTCGGTATTTATAGTGATACGACTATTTATTGCGTTTCTAAATGCAACCCAATCAGTTAGCTTGTAATTATAATAAGTAGTCTGTGCTTCAGAAGATATTGCATTTCCAATTTTACAGACAGGGTCAGATGGGATATCAAATTCAAGGACTTCCACAGTGATGTTGGATGTGATATTGCTCAATACTAAGTCAATAATAGATGAGTTACGATTATTTTGATAAGGATAAAAAGTTGGGCTATTGGAATAATATATGAAAAAATTATTTCTTAATTGAAGATTGTAAAGTGTATTTTCTGCAGTGTTGCTGTTAGCACAGTGCCACGAAGAATGTCTCGCATTAAAATCGCCTAAAATAATATAATCTTTGTGCAAAGGAATTAATTTTGTGACATCATTGGCGAAACTAGTTGCATATTTTGGAGAGTACGCAGTAGAAACTACTAATGATTTATTGTTTATTACGATTTCAATTGAAAGGTTTTCTATTAATAGTGTATTTATGATAGGTAGCAGCTTATGTTTGACAGATCTGTGCACGACCAGAGCTACACCACCTCCCCTTGAATCTTGTCTGTCATTGCGATATATTAGGTAATTTTTGAAATATGTTTTGTGGTTTTCTTTAAGATGTGTTTCGTTTAAAGAGGCAATATGTGTATTTCCCCTTTCAAGTAACATTTCGAATTGAATTAAGTGAGAATAGGTAGTAATGCCATTAGCATTCCAGTGAAAAATGTTTAAGCCATAGCAATTATCGAAGATCATATGCATATTTAACCATATTCATTACAACTTGAATTTGTTGTATTTTTGTTGTACAATGTTGGAGATCACCCAGCGCTGTTGTGAAAATATTAAATAATTCATCAATACTAAAAAGATTATTGTTGTTGCTTTTTACACAATCGGCAAATGATTGAGCACTGTGATGAGTATTGATATTTTTTTGGTTGTTTAAAAGAGCTGAATTATTAATAAACTGAGGTGAGTTGTGTTGCTTTTTGTTGTAAATACGTGAATTTTTATTTGTTGATTTGGCTCTCGTTTCTAAATAAAGAGTACGAAAAGGGCATTCAATGTCATTAGCAGAGTGATCTGAACGTTCTTTGCCATGGTTTTTGTAGTTAAAACAAGAAAATACGGCTGGAGTTTTCTCCGTATTCCGGAACGGGCAATCGTTAGTGTGGTGCGTGCTAGCCAATTCCAACATTGGGTTGGATTATTATTTTTCTTAGGTTTGTACTTCTTCCAAGAAACAATTACGTTGCATATAGCAGTTACATTATTAAGTGATTTAGGGTTAAAATTTTTCCTAGCAAATTGTACCTTATACACTGCATTATCAATAGAGCTGAATCTTGTTTTGATTTCAGTAATATTTGTAGGAGTTAAGTTGTAACCCACTATGTCCTGCTTTATATCCTCCGTACTGATTTTTGGAAGTCCATATAGGAAAACAGTATATAGACGGTTTTCTTTGTGACTGAAAGAATGAAATTCTATTTCGTTTTTTATAAGAGCGTTCTTGCACCTTTCGTAACTCACAGTGTTTTGTGGGAAAACTTTCGTTCCGGTAGATATCCGTTTATATAGCAATTCTTTTCCTAGAAGCTCTTGGAGAGTTTTCAAGGATATGTTTTGGTCGACAACTAGAGGTGGCGGTTTAACTATTTTAGTTTCGGTCAAATTGGATACTGGTTCCAAATCCATATCATTTTGATCGGCAAGAGCACTAAACCGGAACTAAAATACAATAAAATGCACTTAATTACACTAAAATGCACTAAAATACACTAAAATACACTTAAATACACTTAAATACACTAAAATACACTTAAATATACTAAAGTATACACTAAAATACATTAAACTACACTAAATTACACTAAAACACACTAAAATATACTTAAATAAACTTAAATACAATTAAATATACTAAAAAACACTAAAATACAATAAAATGCACTAAAATACACTTAAATACACCAAAATATACTAAAATATACTAAAAAACACTAAAATACTATAAAATACACCAAAATATACTAAAATATACTAAAAAATACTAAAACACTATAAAATACACTTAAATACACTAAAATACACTTAAATATACTAAAATATACACTAAAATACACTATAATGGACTTAATTACACTAAAATGCACTAAAATACACTAAAATACACTTCAATACACTAAAATACACTAAAATACCCTTAAATACACCAAAATAAACTAAATATACTAAAAAACACTAAAACAAACATAAATACACTAAAATACACTTAAATACACTAAAATACACTTAAATATACTAAAATATACACTAAAATACACTAAACTACACTAAAATGCACTAAAGTACACTTAAACACACTAAAATACACTTAAATACACTTAAATACACTAAAATACACTTAAATATACTAAAAAACACCAAAACACACTAAAATACAATAAAATACACTAAACTACACTAAAATGCACTTAATTGCACCAAAATACACTAAAATGCACTGAAATACACTGAGATACACTAAAATACACCAAAATACACTAAAATGCACTAAAATACACTAAAATACACTAAAATGCACTAAAATACACTAAAATACACTAAAATACGCAAAAATACACTAAAATACACTTAAATACACTACAGTACAATTAAATATACTAAAATACGCCAATAAACACTAAACTACACTAAAGTGCACTTAAATATACTAAAATACACTGAAATGCACTAAAATACACTTAAATATACTGAAATACACTAAAATACACTTAAATACACTAAAATACACCTAAATATACTAAAAAACACTAAAACACACTAAAATACAATAAAATACACTTAAATACACTAAAATACATTATAATGCACTTAAATACACTAATATACACTTAAATATACTAAAATACGCTAAAATACACTAAAATACACTAAAACATACTAAAATATACTTAAATACACTTAAATACACTTAAATATACTAAAAAACACTAAAATACAATAAAATACAAGAAACTACACTAAAATGCCCTTAATAACACTAAATTGCACTAAAATACAATAAAATACATTAAAATACATTTAAATACACTAAAATACACTAAACTACACTTAAATATACTAACATGCACTAAAATTTACTTAAATACACCAAAATACACTTAAATATACTAAAAAACACTAAAACACACATAAATACACTAAAATGTATTTAAATACACCAAAATACACTAAAATATACTTAAATATACTAAAATATACTAAAATACCCTAAAATGCACTAAAATACACAAATACACCAAAATAAACTAAATATACTAAAAAACACTAAAACACACATAAATACACTAAAATACATTATAATACACAAAAAAAAACTTAAATATACTAAAGTATACTAAAAAACACTAAAATACAACAAAATACACCAAAATATACTAAAATATACTAAAAAACACTAAAACACACCAAAATACACTTAAATACACTTAAATATACTAAAAAACACCAAAACACACCAAAATACACTAAAATGCACTGAAATACACTGAGATACACTAAAATACACCAAAATACACTAAAATGCACTGAAATACACTGAGATACACTAAAATACACCAAAATACACTAAAATGCACTAAAATACACTAAAATACACTAAAATGCACTAAAATACACTAAAATACACTAAAATACGCAAAAATACACTAAAATACACTAAAGTGCACTTAAATATACTAAAATACACTGAAATACACTATAATACACTTAAATATACTAAAATACACTAAAATACACTTAAATACACTAAAATACACCTAAGTATACTAAAAAACACTAAAACACACTAAAATACAATAAAATACACTTAAATACACTAAAATACATTATAATGCACTTAAATACACTAATATACACTTAAATATACTAAAATACGCTAAAATACACTAAAATACACTTAAATATACTAAAAAATACTAAAAAACACTAAATTATATTAAAAAACACTTAAACACACATAAATACACTAAAATACATTATAATACACTAAAATGCACTTATATACACTAAAATACACTTAAATACACCAAAATATACTAAAAAACACTAAAATACACTAAAATAAAAAACACTAAAACACACTTAAACACACATAAATACACTAAAATACATTATAATACACAAAAATACACTAAAATAAACAAAATACACTAAAATACACTTAAATACACCAAAATATACTAAAATATACCAAAAAACACTAAAACACACATAAATACACTAAACTACATTATAATACACTCAAATACACAAAAATACCCTAAAATAAACTTAAATTCACTAAAATGCACTAAAATACACTTAAATATACTAAAAAACACTAAAACACACTAAAATGCACTTAATTACACTAAAATGCACTAAAATACACTAAAGTACACTTAAATATACTTAAATACACTAAAATACACTTGAATATAGTAAAATATACACTAAAATACACAAAAGTACACTAAAATATACTTAAATATACTAAAATACACTAAAATACACTAAAATGCACTTAAATACACTAACATGCACTAAAATACACTTAAATACACCAAAATAAACTAAAATATACTAAAAAACATATAAATACACTAAAATACACTAAAATACATTATAATACACTAAAATACACTCAAATATACTAAAATGTACTAAAAAACACTAAAATACAATAAAATACATCAAAATATACTAAAATATACTAAAAACACAATAAAGTACACTTAAATACACTAAAATACACTTAAATATACTAAAATACAATAAAATATACACTAAAATACACTAAACTACACTAAAATGCACTTAATTACACTAAAATGCACTAAAATACACTAAAATACACTTAAATACACTAAAATACACTTAAACACACCAAAATAAACTAAATATACTAAAAAACACTAAAACACACATAAATACACTAAAATACATTATAATACACTAAAATACACTTAAATATACTAAAATACTCTTAAATATACTAAAAAACACTAAAACATACTAAAATACAATAAAATGCACTTAATTACACTAAAATGCACTAAAATACACTAAAATACACGTAAATACACTTAAATACACTAAAATTCACTTAAATATACTAAAATATACACTAAAATACACTAAACTACACTAAAACATACTAAAATATACTTAAATACACTTAAATACACTTAAATATACTAAAAAACACTAAAATACAATAAAATACAAGAAACTACACTAAAATGCCCTTAATTATACTAAATTGCACTAAAATACAATAAAGAACACTAAAAAACATTTAAAGACACTAAAATACACTAAACTACACTTAAATATACTAACATACACTAAAATTCACTTAAATACACTAAAATACACTTAAATATACTAAAAAACACTAAAACACACATAAATACACTAAAATGTATTTTAATACACCAAAATACACTAAAATATACTTAAATATACTAAAATATACTAAAATACCCTAAAATGCACTAAAATACACTTAAATACACCAAAATAAACTAAATATACTAAAAAACACTAAAACACACATAAATACAATAAAATACATTATAATACACAAAAATACACTTAAATATACTAAAATATACTAAAAAACACTAAAATACAATAAAATACACCAAAATATACCAAAATATACTAAAAAACACTAAAACACACTAAAATACACTAAACTACACTAAAACATACTAAAATATACTTAAATACACTTAAATACACTTAAATATACTAAAAAACACTAAAACACACTAAAATACAATAAAATACACTAAACTACACTAAAATGCACTTAATTGCACCAAAATACACCAAAATAAGCTAAAATGCACTAAAATACACTGAGATACACTAAAATACACCAAAATACACTAAAATGCACTCAAATACATTGAAATACACTAAAATACACTAAAATGCACTAAAATACACTAAAATACATTTAAATACACTAAAGCACAATTAAATATACTAAAATACGCAAAACTACACTAAACTACACTAAAATACACTAAAGTGCACTTAAAAACACTAAAATACACTAAAATGCACTAAAATACACTAAAATACAATTAAATATACCAAAATACATTATAATACACTAAATTACACTAAAATACACTAAATTACCCTAAAATACACTCAAATAAATTTAAATACACTAAAATTCACAAAAATAACCTAAATATACTAAAATATACTAAGAAACACTAAAATATAATAACAAACACTAAAATACACTAAAATTCACAAAAATACACCTAAATATACTAAAATATACTAAGAAACACTAAAATATAATAAGAAACACAATAAAAAAAACACTAAAACACACATAAATACACTGAAATACACTTAAATATACTAAAAACACTAAAACACACTAAAATGCACCTAATTACAATAAAATGCCCTAAAATACACTTAAATACACTAAAATACACTTAAATTTACTAAAATAAAAAAAATACTAAAACATACTAAAACACACATAAATACACTAAAATGCATTATAATACACTAAAATACACTAACATACACTTAAATAAACTCAAATACACTAAAATACCCTAAATAAAACTTAAATACACTAAAATGCACTAAAATACACTTAAATATACTAAAAAACACTAAAACACATTAAAATGCACTTGCTTACACTAAAATGCACTAAAATACACTAAAGCACACTTAAATACACTTAAATACACTAAAATACACTTAAATATACTAAAAAACACTAAAACACACTAACATGCACTTAAATTCACTAAAATGCACTAAAATACATTAAAGTACACTTAAATGCACTAAAATACACTAAAATGCACTTAAATACACTAAAATGCACTAAAATACACTTAAATACACCAAAATAAACTAAAATATACTAAAAAAAACTATAACACATACATATAACACATAACTATAAGCTAAAATACACCAAAATATACTAAAATATACTAAAAAATACTACAACACAATAAAATACACTTAAATACACTAAAATACACTAAAATATACTAAAATATACACTAACATACACTAAACTACACTAAAATGGACTTAATTACACTAAAATGCACTAAAATACACTAAAATACACTTCAATACACTGAAATACACTAAAATACCCTTAAATACGCCAAAATAAACTAAATATACTAAAAAACACTAAAACAAACATAAATACATTAAAATACATTATAATACACTAAAATACACTTAAATATACTAAAATATACTAAAAAACACTAAAATACAACAAAATACACCAAAATATACAAAAATATACTAAAAACACTAAAACACACTAAAATTCACTTAAATACACTTAAATACACTAAAATACACTTAAATATACCAAAAAACACACTAAAATACACTAAGCTACACTAAAATGCACTAAAGTACACTAAAATGCACTTAATTGCACCAAAATACACTAAAATGCACTGAAATACACTGAGATACACTCAAATACACCAAAATACACTAAAATGCACTAAAATACACTAAAATACACTAAAATGCACTAAAATACACTAAAATACACTGAAATACGCAAAAATACACTAAAATACATTTAAATACCCTACAGTACAATTAAATATACTAAAATACGCCAATAAACACTAAACTACACTAAAATGCACTTAAATATACTAAAATACACTAAAATACACTTAAATATACTAAAATACACTAAAATACACTTAAATACACCAAAATACACCGAAATACACTAAAATGCACTAAAATACACTAAAATACACTAAAATGCACTAAAATACACTAAAATACACTTAAATACACTACAGTACAATAAAACATACTAAAATACGCCAATAAACACTAAACTACACTAAAATGCACTTAAATATACTAAAATACACTAAAATACACTTAAATACACTAAAATACACCTAAATATACTAAAAAACACTAAAACACACTAAAACACACTAAAATACAATAAAATACACTTAAATACACTAAAATACATTATAATGCACTTAAATACACTAATATACACTTAAATATACTAAAATACGCTGAAATACACTAAAATACACTTAAATACACTAAAATACACTTAAATACACCAAAATAAACTAAATATACTAAAAAACATACATAAATACACTAAAATACATTATAATACACTCAAATACACTAAAATACCCTAAAATAAACTTAAATACACTACAGTACAATTAAATATACTAAAATACGCCAATAAACACTAAACTACACTAAAGTGCACTTAAATATACTAAAATACACTGAAATACACTAAAATACACTTAAATATACTGAAATACACTAAAATACACTTAAATACACTAAAATACACCTAAATATACTAAAAAACACTAAAACACACTAAAATACACTTAAATACACTAAAATACATTATAATGCACTTAAATACACTAATATACACTTAAATATACTAAAATACGCTAAAATACACTAAAATACACTAAAACATACTAAAATATACTTAAATACACTTAAATACACCAAAATAAACTAAATATACTAAAAAACACACATAAATACACTAAAATACATTATAATACACTAAAATACGCAAAAATACACTAAAATACACTTAAATACACTAGAGTACAATTAAATATACTAAAATACGCCAATAAACACTAAACTACACTAAAGTGCACTTAAATATACTAAAATACACTGAAATACACTAAAATACACTTAAATATACTGAAATACACTAAAATACACTTAAATACACTAAAATACACCTAAATATACTAAAAAACACTAAAACACACTAAAATACAATAAAATACACTTAAATACACTAAAATACATTATAATGCACTTAAATACACTAATATACACTTAAATATACTAAAATACGCTAAAATACACTAAAATACACTAAAACATACTAAAATATACTTAAATACACTTAAATACACTTAAATATACTAAAAAACACTAAAATACAATAAAATACAAGAAACTACACTAAAATGCCCTTAATTACACTAAATTGCACTAAAATACAATAAAATACACTAAAATACATTTAAATACACTAAAATACACTAAACTACACTTAAATATACTAACATACACTAAAATTTACTTAAATACACCAAAATACACTTAAATATACTAAAAAACACTAAAACACACATAAATACACTAAAATGTATTTAAATACACCAAAATACACTAAAATATACTTAAATATACTAAAATATACTAAAATGCACTAAAATACACAAATACACCAAAATAAACTAAATATACTAAAAAACACTAAAACACACATAAATACACTAAAATACATTATAATACACAAAAATACACTTAAATATACTAAAATATACTAAAAAACACTAAAATACAATAAAATACACCAAAATATACTAAAATATACTAAAAAACACTAAAACACACCAAAATACACTTAA
>JASKUP010000405.1:0-15269 GCA_030448955.1 Trichopoda pennipes
GTCGCCACTACTGTTAACGGTTGTGTCGACTACTACTGTTAACGGTTGTGTCGACACTACTGTTAAGGGTTGTGTCGACAACTACTTTTAACGGTTGTGTCCACACTACTCTTAACGGTTGTGTCGACTACTACTTTTAACGGTTGTGTCCACACTACTGTTAACGGCTGCATCGACACTACTGTTAACGGTTGTGTCGACTACTACTGTTAACGGCTTGTGTCGACACTACTGTTAACAGTTGTGTCGACTACTACTGTTAACGGTTGTGTCGATACTACTGTTAACGGTTGTGTCGACTACTACTGTTAATTGTTGTGTCGCCACTACTGTTAACGGTTGTGTCGACTACTACTGTTAATTGTTGTGTCGCCACTACTGTTAACGGTTGTGTCGACTACTACTGTTAACGGTTGTGTCGACACTACTGTTAACGGTTGTGTCGACTACTACTTTTAACGGTTGTGTCCACACTACTGTTAACGGTTGTGTCGACTACTACTGTTAATGGCTGCATCGACACTACTGTTAACGGCTGTGTCGACACTACTGTTAACGGTTGCTGTCGACACTACTGTTAACGGTTGTGTCGACACTACTGTTAACGGTTGTGTCGACACTACTGTTAACGGTTGTGTCGACACTACTGTTAACGGTTGTGTCGACTACTACTGTTAATTGTTGTGTCGCCACTACTGTTAACGGTTGTGTCGACTACTACTGTTAACGGTTGTGTCGACTACTACTGTTAACGGTTGTGTCGACTACTACTGTTAACGGTTGTGTCGACACTACTGTTAACGGTTGTGTCGACACTACTGTTAACGGTTGTGTCGACACTACTGTTAACGGTTGTGTCAACACTACTGTTAACGGTTGTGTCGACACTACTGTTAACGGTTGTGTCGACACTACTGTTAACGGTTGTGTCGACACTACTGTTAACGGTTGTGTCGACACTACTGTTAACGGTTGTGTCGACTACTACTGTTAACGGTTGTGTCGATACTACTGTTAACGGTTGTGTCGACTACTACTGTTAACGGCTGCATCGACACTACTGTTAACGGTCGTGTCGACTGCTACTGTTAATGGCTGCATCGACACTACTGTTAACGGTTGTGTCGACTACTACTGTTAACGGCTGCATCGACACTACTGTTAACGGTTGTGTCGACTACTACTGTTAACGGCTGCATCGACACTACTGTTAACGGTTGTGTCGACTACTACTGTTAACGGCTGCATCGACACTACTGTTAACGGTTGTGTCGACTACTACTGTTAACGGCTGTGTCGACACTACTGTTAACGGTTGTGTCGACACTACTGTTAACGGTTGTGTCGACTACTACTGTTAACGGTTGTGTCGACACTACTGTTAACGGTTGTGTCGACACTACTGTTAACGGTTGTGTCGACACTACTGTTAACGGTTGTGTCGACACTACTGTTAACGGTTGTGTCGACACTACTCTTAACGGTTGTGTCGACACTACTCTTAACGGTTGTGTCGACACTACTCTTAACGGTTGTGTCGACACTACTGTTAACGGTTGTGTCGACACTACTGTTAACGGTTGTGTCGACACTACTGTTAACGGTTGTGTCGACACTGCTGTTAACGGTTGTGTCAACACTACTGTTAACGGCTGTGTCGACTACTACTGTTAAGGGTTGTGTCGACACTACTGTTAACGGTTGTATCGACACTACTGTTAACAGTTGTGCCAACACTACTGTTAACGGTTGTGTCCACACTACTCTTAACGGTTGTGTCGACTACTACTGTTAACGGCTGTGTCGACTACTACTGTTAAGGGTTGTGTCAACACTACTGTTAACGGTTGTGTCGACTACTACTTTTAACGGTTGTGTCCACACTACTGTTAACGGTTGTGTCGACACTACTGTTAACGGTTGTGTCGACACTACTGGTAACAGTTGTGTCGACATTACTGTTAATGGTTGTGTCGACACTACTGTTAACGGTTGTGTCGACACTACTGTTAGCGGTTGTGTCGACACTACTGTTAACGGTTGTGTCGACTACTACTGTTAACGGCTGCATCGACACTACTGTTACCGGTTGTGTCGACTACTACTGTTAACGGCTGTGTCGACACTACTGTTAACGGTTGTGTCGACTACTACTGTTAACGGTTGTGTCGACACTACTGTTAACAGTTGTGTCGACTACTACTGTTAACGGTTGTGTCGATACTACTGTTAACGGTTGTGTCGACAACTACTGTTGTGTCGCCACTACTGTTAACGGTTGTGTCGACTACTACTGTTAACGGTTGTGTCGATACTACTGTTAACGGTTGTGTCGACTACTACTGTTAATTGTTGTGTCGCCACTACTGTTAACGGTTGTGTCGACTACTACTGTTAACGGCTGTGTCGACACTACTGTTAACGGTTGTGTCGACACTACTGTTAACAGTTGTGTCGACTACTACTGTTAACGGTTGTGTCGATACTACTGTTAACGGTTGTGTCGACTACTACTGTTAATTGTTGTGTCGCCACTACTGTTAACGGTTGTGTCGACTACTACTGTTAACGGTTGTGTCGACACTACTGTTAACGGTTGTGTCGGCTACTACTTTTAACGGTTGTGTCCACACTACTGTTAACGGTTGTGTCGACTACTACTGTTAATGGCTGCATCGACACTACTGTTAACGGTTGTGTCGACTACTACTGTTAACGGCTGCGTCGACACTACTGTTAACGGTTGTGTCGACTACTACTGTTAACGGCTGCGTCGACACTACTGTTAACGGTTGTGTCGACTACTACTGTTAACGGCTGTGTCGACACTACTGTTAACGGTTGTGTCGACACTACTGTTAACGGTTGTGTCGACACTACTGTTAACGGTTGTGTCGACTACTACTGTTAACGGTTGTGTCGACACTACTGTTAACGGTTGTGTCGACTACTACTGTTAACGGCTGCATCGACACTACTGTTATCGGTTGTGTCGACTACTACTGTTAACGGCTGTGGCGACTACTACTGTTAACGGTTGTGTCGACACTACTGTTAACGGTTGTGTCGACACTACTGTTAACGGTTGTGTCGACACTACTGTTAACGATTGTGTCGACACTACTGTTAACGGTTGTGTCGACACTACTTTTAACGGTTGTGTCGACACTACTGTTAACGGTTGTGTCGACACTACTGTTAACGGTTGTGTCGACACTACTGTTAACGGTTGTGCCAACACTACTGTTAACGGCTGTGTCGACTACTACTATTAACGGCTGTGTCGACTACTACTGTTAAGGGTTGTGTCGACTACTACTGTTAACGGCTGTGTCGACTACTACTGTTAAGGGTTGTGTCAACACTACTGTTAACGGGTGTGTCGACTACTACTTTTAACGGTTGTGTCGACACTACTGTTAACGGTTGTGTCGACACTACTCCTAACGGTTGTGTCGACACTACTGTTAACGGTTGTGTCGACACTACTGTTAACGGTTGTGTCGACACTACTGTTAACGGTTGTGTCGACACTACTGTTAAAGGTTGTGTCGACACTACTTTTAACGGTTGTGTCGACACTACTGTTAACGGTTGTGTCGACACTACTGTTAACAGTTGTGTCGACATTACTGTTAATGGTTGTGTCGACCCTACTGTTAACGGTTGTGTCGACACTACTGTTAGCGGTTGTGTCGACTACTACTGTTAACGGTTGTGTCGACACTACTGTTAACGGTTGTGTCGACACTACTGTTAACGGTTGTGTCGACTACTACTGTTAACGGCTGCATCGACACTACTGTTAACGGTTGTGTCGACTACTACTGTTAACGGCTGTGTCGACACTACTGTTAACGGTTGTGTCGACTACTACTGTTAACGGTTGTGTCGACACTACTGTTAACAGTTGTGTCGACTACTACTGTTAACGGTTGTGTCGATACTACTGTTAACGGTTGTGTCGACTACTACTGTTAATTGTTGTGTCGCCACTACTGTTAACGGTTGTGTCGACTACTACTGTTAACGGTTGTGTCAACACTACTGTTAAGGGTTGTGTCGACACTACTGTTAACGGTTGTGTCGACACTACTGTTAACGGTTGTGTCGGCACTACTGTTAACGGTTGTGTCGACACTACTGTTAACGGTTGTGTCGACACTACTGTTAACGGTTGTGTCGACACTACTGTTAACGGTTGTGTCGACTACTACTGTTAATTGTTGTGTCGCCACTACTGTTAACGGTTGTGTCGACTACTACTGTTAACGGTTGTGTCGACTACTACTGTTAACGGTTGTGTCGACTACTACTGTTAACGGTTGTGTCGACACTACTGTTAACGGTTGTGTCGACACTACTGTTAACGGTTGTGTCGACACTACTGTTAACGGTTGTGTCGACACTACTGTTAACGGTTGTGTCGACACTACTGTTAACGGTTGTGTCGACACTACTGTTAACGGTTGTGTCGACACTACTGTTAACGGTTGTGTCGACACTACTGTTAACGGTTGTGTCGACACTACTGTTAACGGTTGTGTCGACACTACTGTTAACGGTTGTGTCGACACTACTGTTAACGGTTGTGTCGACTACTACTGTTAATTGTTGTGTCGCCACTACTGTTAACGGTTGTGTCGACTACTACTGTTAACGGTTGTGTCGACTACTACTGTTAACGGTTGTGTCGACTACTACTGTTAACGGTTGTGTCGACACTACTGTTAACGGTTGTGTCGACACTACTGTTAACGGTTGTGTCGACACTACTGTTAACGGTTGTGTCAACACTACTGTTAACGGTTGTGTCGACACTACTGTTAACGGTTGTGTCGACACTACTGTTAACGGTTGCGTCGACACTACTGTTAACGGTTGTGTCGACACTACTGTTAACGGTTGTGTCGACACTACTGTTAACGGTTGTGTCGACACTACTGTTAACGGTTGTGTCGACACTACTGTTAACGGTTGTGTCGACTACTACTGTTAACGGTTGTGTCGACACTACTGTTAACGGTTGTGTCGACTACTACTGTTAACGGCTGCATCGACACTACTGTTAACGGTCGTGTCGACTGCTACTGTTAATGGCTGCATCGACACTACTGTTAACGGTTGTGTCGACTACTACTGTTAACGGCTGCATCGACACTACTGTTAACGGTTGTGTCGACTACTACTGTTAACGGCTGCATCGACACTACTGTTAACGGTTGTGTCGACTACTACTGTTAACGGCTGCATCGACACTACTGTTAACGGTTGTGTCGACTACTACTGTTAACGGCTGTGTCGACACTACTGTTAACGGTTGTGTCGACACTACTGTTAACGGTTGTGTCGACACTACTGTTAACGGTTGTGTCGACACTACTCTTAACGGTTGTGTCGACACTACTGTTAACGGTTGTGTCGTCACTACTCTTAACGGTTGTGTCGACACTACTCTTAACGGTTGTGTCGACACTACTGTTAACGGTTGTGTCGACACTACTGTTAACGGTTGTGTCGACACTACTGTTAACGGTTGTGTCAACACTACTGTTAACGGCTGTGTCGACTACTACTGTTAAGGGTTGTGTCGACACTACTGTTAACGGTTGTATCGACACTACTGTTAACAGTTGTGCCAACACTACTATTAACGGTTGTGTCCACACTACTCTTAACGGTTGTGTCGACTACTACTGTTAACGGCTGTGTCGACTACTACTGTTAAGGGTTGTGTCAACACTACTGTTAACGGTTGTGTCGACTACTACTTTTAACGGTTGTGTCCACACTACTGTTAACGGTTGTGTCGACACTACTGTTAACGGTTGTGTCGACACTACTGTTAACGGTTGTGTCGACACTACTGTTAACAGTTGTGTCGACACTACTGGTAACAGTTGTGTCGACATTACTGTTAATGGTTGTGTCGACACTACTGTTAACGGTTGTGTCGACACTACTGTTAACGGTTATGCGACACTACTGTTAACGGTTGTGTCGACACTACTGTTTACAGTTGTGTTGACTACTACTGTTAACGGTTGTGTCAACACTACTGTTAACGGTTGTGTCGACTACTACTGTTAACGTTGTGTCGACACTTCTGTTAATGGTTGTGTCGATTACTACTGTTAACGATTGTGTCGGTTACTACTGTTAACGGTTGTGTCGACTACTACTGTTAACAGTTGTGTCGACTACTACTGTTAACGGTTTTGTCGAATACTACTGTTAACGGTTGTGTCGACACTACTGTTAACGGTTGTGTCGACACTACTGTTAACGGTTGTGTCGACACTACTGTTAACGGTTGTGTCAACACTACTGTTAACGGTTGTTTCGACTACTGCTGTTAACGGTTGTGTCGACTACTACTGTTAACGGTTGTGTCGACTACTACTGTTAACGGTTGTGTCGACTACTACTGTTAACGGTTGTGTCGACTACTACTGTTAACGGTTGTGTCGACTACTACTGTTAACGGTTGTGTCGACACTACTGTTAACGGTTGTGTCGACTACTACTGTTAACGGTTGTGTCGACTACTACTGTTAACGGTTGTGTCGACACTACTGTTAACGGTTGTGTCGAAACTACTGTTAACGGTTGTGTCGACTACTACTGTTAACGCTTGTGTCGAGTACTACTGTTAACGGTTGTATCGACACTACTGTTAACGGTTGTGTTGTCTACTACTTTTGACGGTTGTGTCGACACTACTGTTAACAGTTGTGTCGACACTACTGTTAACGGTTGTGTCGACACTACTGTTAACGGTTGTGTCGACTACTACTGTTAACGGTTGTGTCGACTACTACTGTTAACGGTTGTGTCGACACTACTGTTAATGGTTGTGTCGATTACTACTGTTAACGGTTGTGTCGACACTACTGTTAATGGTTGTGTCGAGTACTACTGTTAACGGTTGTATCGACACTACTGTTAACAGTTGTGTCGACTACTACTGTTAACGGTTGTGTCGACACTACTGTTGAGGGTTGTGTCGACACTACTGTTAAGGGTTGTGTCGACTACTACTGTTAACGGTTGTGTCAACACTACTGTTAACGGTTGTGTCAACACTACTGTTAACGGTTGTGTCGACACCACTGTTAACGGTTGTGTCGACACTACTGTTAACGGTTGTGTCGACACTACTGTTAACGGTTATGCCGACACTACTGTTAACGGTTGTGTCGACACTACTGTTTACAGTTGTGTTGACTACTACTGTTAACGGTTGTGTCAACACTACTGTTAACGGTTGTGTCGACTACTACTGTTAACGGTTGTGTCGACACTTCTGTTAATGGTTGTGTCGATTACTACTGTTAACGGTTGTGTCGACACTACTGTTAATGGTTGTGTCGAGTACTTAACGATTGTATCGACACTGCTGTTAACAGTTGTGTCGACTACTACTGTTAACGGTTGTGTCGACTACTACTGTTAAGGGTTGTGTCGACACTACTGTTAAGGGTTGTGTCGACTACTACTGTTAACGGTTGTGTCAACACTACTGTTAACGGTTGTGTCGACTACTACTGTTAACGGTTGTGTCGACACTACTGTTAATGGTTGTGTCGATTACTACTGTTAACGGTTGTTTCGACTACTACTGTTAACAGTTGTGTCGACTACTACTGTTAACGGTTGTGTCGACACTACTGTTAACGGTTGTTTCAACTACTACTGTTAACAGTTGTGTCGACTACTACTGTTAACGGTTGTGTCGACACTACTGTTAACGGTTGTGTCAACACTACTGTTAACGGTTGTGTCGACACTACTGTTAACGGTTGTATCGACACTACTGTTAACGGTTGTGTCAACACTACTGTTAACGGTTGTGTCGACTACTACTGTTAACGGTTGTGTCGACTACTACTGTTAACGGCTGTGTCGACACTACTGTTAATGGTTGTGTCGATTACTACTGTTAACGGTTGTGTCGACACTGCTGTTAATGGTTATGTCGACACTACTGTTAATGGTTGTGTCGAGTACTACTGTTAACGGTTGTATAGACAATACTGTTAACAGTTGTGTCGACTACTACTGTTAACGGTTGTGTCGACACTATTGTTAAGGGTTGTGTCGACTACTACTGTTAACGGTTGTGTCGACTACTACTGTTACTTGTTGTGTCGACACTACTGTTAACGGTTGTGTCGAGTACTACTGTTAAGGGTTGTATCGACACTACTGCTAACGGTTGTGTCGTCTACTACTTTTGACGGTTGTGTCGACTACTACTGTTAACGGTTGTGTCGACACTACTGTTAACGGTTGTGTCAACACTACTGTTAACGGTTGTGTCGACACTACTGTTAACGGTTGTGTCGACACTACTGTTAACGGTTGTGTCAACACTACTGTTAACGGTTGTGTCGACAATACTGTTAACGGTTGTGTCGACTACTACTGTTAACGGTTGTATCGACACTACTGTTAACGGTTGTGTCGTCTACTACTTTTGACGGTTGTGTCGACTACTACTGTTGACGGTTGTGTCGACACTACTGTTAATGGTTGTGTCGAGTACTACTGTTAACGGTTGTATCGACACTACTGTTAACAGTTGTGTCGACTACTACTGTTAACGGTTGTGTCGACACTACTGTTAACGGTTGTGTCGACTACTACTGTTAACGGTTGTGTCGAAACTACTGTTAACGGTTGTGTCGACTACTACTGTTAACGCTTGTGTCGAGTACTACTGTTAACGGTTGTGTCGACACTACTGTTAACGGTTGTGTCGACACTACTGTTAACGGTTGTGTCGACTACTACTGTTAACGCTTGTGTCGAGTACTACTGTTAACGGTTGTATCGACACTACTGTTAACGGTTGTGTCGTCTACTACTTTTGACGGTTGTGTCGACTACTACTGTTAACGGTTGTGTCGACACTACTGTTAATGGTTGTGTCGAGTACTACTGTTAACGGTTGTATCGACACTACTGTTAACAGTTGTGTCGACCACTACTGTTAACGGTTGTGTCGACACTACTGTTAACGTTGTGTCGACTACTACTGTTAACGGTTGTGTCGACACTACTGTAAATGGTTGTGTCGATTACTACTGTTAACGGTTGTGTCGACACTACTGTTAATGGTAGTGTCGAGTACTTAACGGTTGTATCGACACTACTGTTAACAGTTGTGTCGACTACTACTGTTAACGGTTGTGTCGACTACTACTGTTAAGGGTTGTGTCGACACTACTGTTAAGGGTTGTGTCGACTACTACTGTTAACGGTTGTGTCAACACTACTGTTAACGGTTGTGTCGACTACTACTGTTAACGGTTGTGTCGACACTACTGTTAATGGTTGTGTCGATTACTACTGTTAACGGTTGTTTCGACTACTACTGTTAACGGTTGTGTCGACACTACTGTTAACGGTTGTGTCGACTACTACTGTTAACGGTTGTGTCGAAACTACTGTTAACGGTTGTGTCGACTACTACTGTTAACGCTTGTGTCGAGTACTACAGTTAACGGTTGTGTCGACACTACTGTTAACGGTTGTGTCGACACTACTGTTAACGGTTGTGTCGACTACTACTGTTAACGCTTGTGTCGAGTACTACTGTTAACGGTTGTATCGACACTACTGTTAACGGTTGTGTCGTCTACTACTTTTGACGGTTGTGTCGACACTACTGTTAACGGTTGTGTCGACACTAATGTAAACGGTTGTGTCGACACTACTGTTAACGGTTGTGTCGACACTACTGTTAACGGTTGTGTCGACACTACTGTTAACGGTTGTGTCGACACTACTGTTAACGGTTGTGTCGACTACTACTGTTAATTGTTGTGTCGCCACTACTGTTAACGGTTGTGTCGACTACTACTGTTAACGGTTGTGTCGACTACTACTGTTAACGGTTGTGTCGACTACTACTGTTAACGGTTGTGTCAACACTACTGTTAACGGTTGTGTCGACACTACTGTTAACGGTTGTGTCAACACTACTGTTAACGGTTGTTTCGACTACTGCTGTTAACGGTTGTGTCGACTACTACTGTTAACGGTTGTGTCGACTACTACTGTTAACGGTTGTGTCGACTACTACTGTTAACGGTTGTGTCGACTACTACTGTTAACGGTTGTGTCGACTACTACTGCTAACGGTTGTGTCGACACTACTGTTAACGGTTGTGTCGACTACTACTGTTAACGGTTGTGTCGACTACTACTGTTAACGGTTGTGTCGACACTACTGTTAACGGCTGTGTCGACTACTACTGTTAAGGGTTGTGTCAACACTACTGTTAACGATTGTGTCGACTACTACTTTTAACGGTTGTGTCCACACTACTGTTAACGGTTGTGTCGACACTACTGTTAACGGTTGTGTCGACACTACTGTTAACGGTTGTGTCGACACTACTGTTAACAGTTGTGTCGACACTACTGGTAACAGTTGTGTCGACATTACTGTTAATGGTTGTGTCGACACTACTGTTAACGGTTGTGTCGACACTACTGTTAACGGTTAGGCCGACACTACTGTTAACGGTTGTGTCGACACTACTGTTTACAGTTGTGTTGACTACTACTGTTAACGGTTGTGTCAACACTACTGTTAACGGTTGTGTCGACTACTACTGTTAACGGTTGTGTCGACTACTACTGTTAACGGTTGTGTCGACACTACTGTTAACGGCTGTGTCGACTACTACTGTTAAGGGTTGTGTCAACACTACTGTTAACGATTGTGTCGACTACTACTTTTAACGGTTGTGTCCACACTACTGTTAACGGTTGTGTCGACTACTACTGTTAACGGTTGTGTCAACACTACTGTTAACGGTTGTGTCAACACTACTGTTAACGGTTGTGTCGACACCACTGTTAACGGTTGTGTCGACACTACTGTTAACGGTTGTGTCGACACTACTGTTAACGGTTATGCCGACACTACTGTTAACGGTTGTGTCGACACTACTGTTTACAGTTGTGTTGACTACTACTGTTAACGGTTGTGTCAACACTACTGTTAACGGTTGTGTCGACTACTACTGTTAACGGTTGTGTCGACACTTCTGTTAATGGTTGTGTCGATTACTACTGTTAACGGTTGTGTCGACACTACTGTTAATGGTTGTGTCGAGTACTTAACGATTGTATCGACACTGCTGTTAACAGTTGTGTCGACTACTACTGTTAACGGTTGTGTCGACTACTACTGTTAAGGGTTGTGTCGACACTACTGTTAAGGGTTGTGTCGACTACTACTGTTAACGGTTGTGTCAACACTACTGTTAACGGTTGTGTCGACTACTACTGTTAACGGTTGTGTCGACACTACTGTTAATGGTTGTGTCGATTACTACTGTTAACGGTTGTTTCGACTACTACTGTTAACAGTTGTGTCGACTACTACTGTTAACGGTTGTGTCGACACTACTGTTAACGGTTGTTTCAACTACTACTGTTAACAGTTGTGTCGACTACTACTGTTAACGGTTGTGTCGACACTACTGTTAACGGTTGTGTCAACACTACTGTTAACGGTTGTGTCGACACTACTGTTAACGGTTGTATCGACACTACTGTTAACGGTTGTGTCAACACTACTGTTAACGGTTGTGTCGACTACTACTGTTAACGGTTGTGTCGACTACTACTGTTAACGGCTGTGTCGACACTACTGTTAATGGTTGTGTCGATTACTACTGTTAACGGTTGTGTCGACACTGCTGTTAATGGTTATGTCGACACTACTGTTAATGGTTGTGTCGAGTATACTGTTAACGGTTGTATAGACAATACTGTTAACAGTTGTGTCGACTACTACTGTTAACGGTTGTGTCGACACTATTGTTAAGGGTTGTGTCGACTACTACTGTTAACGGTTGTGTCGACTACTACTGTTACTTGTTGTGTCGACACTACTGTTAACGGTTGTGTCGAGTACTACTGTTAAGGGTTGTATCGACACTACTGCTAACGGTTGTGTCGTCTACTACTTTTGACGGTTGTGTCGACTACTACTGTTAACGGTTGTGTCGACACTACTGTTAACGGTTGTGTCAACACTACTGTTAACGGTTGTGTCGACACTACTGTTAACGGTTGTGTCGACACTACTGTTAACGGTTGTGTCAACACTACTGTTAACGGTTGTGTCGACAATACTGTTAACGGTTGTGTCGACTACTACTGTTAACGGTTGTATCGACACTACTGTTAACGGTTGTGTCGTCTACTACTTTTGACGGTTGTGTCGACTACTACTGTTGACGGTTGTGTCGACACTACTGTTAATGGTTGTGTCGAGTACTACTGTTAACGGTTGTATCGACACTACTGTTAACAGTTGTGTCGACTACTACTGTTAACGGTTGTGTCGACACTACTGTTAACGGTTGTGTCGACTACTACTGTTAACGGTTGTGTCGAAACTACTGTTAACGGTTGTGTCGACTACTACTGTTAACGCTTGTGTCGAGTACTACTGTTAACGGTTGTGTCGACACTACTGTTAACGGTTGTGTCGACACTACTGTTAACGGTTGTGTCGACTACTACTGTTAACGCTTGTGTCGAGTACTACTGTTAACGGTTGTATCGACACTACTGTTAACGGTTGTGTCGTCTACTACTTTTGACGGTTGTGTCGACTACTACTGTTAACGGTTGTGTCGACACTACTGTTAATGGTTGTGTCGAGTACTACTGTTAACGGTTGTATCGACACTACTGTTAACAGTTGTGTCGACCACTACTGTTAACGGTTGTGTCGACACTACTGTTAACGGTTGTGTCGACTACTACTGTTAACGGTTGTGTCGACACTACTGTAAATGGTTGTGTCGATTACTACTGTTAACGGTTGTGTCGACACTACTGTTAATGGTAGTGTCGAGTACTTAACGGTTGTATCGACACTACTGTTAACAGTTGTGTCGACTACTACTGTTAACGGTTGTGTCGACTACTACTGTTAAGGGTTGTGTCGACACTACTGTTAAGGGTTGTGTCGACTACTACTGTTAACGGTTGTGTCAACACTACTGTTAACGGTTGTGTCGACTACTACTGTTAACGGTTGTGTCGACACTACTGTTAATGGTTGTGTCGATTACTACTGTTAACGGTTGTTTCGACTACTACTGTTAACGGTTGTGTCGACACTACTGTTAACGGTTGTGTCGACTACTACTGTTAACGGTTGTGTCGAAACTACTGTTAACGGTTGTGTCGACTACTACTGTTAACGCTTGTGTCGAGTACTACAGTTAACGGTTGTGTCGACACTACTGTTAACGGTTGTGTCGACACTACTGTTAACGGTTGTGTCGACTACTACTGTTAACGCTTGTGTCGAGTACTACTGTTAACGGTTGTATCGACACTACTGTTAACGGTTGTGTCGTCTACTACTTTTGACGGTTGTGTCGACACTACTGTTAACGGTTGTGTCGACACTAATGTAAACGGTTGTGTCGACACTACTGTTAACGGTTGTGTCGACACTACTGTTAACGGTTGTGTCGACACTACTGTTAACGGTTGTGTCGACACTACTGTTAACGGTTGTGTCGACTACTACTGTTAATTGTTGTGTCGCCACTACTGTTAACGGTTGTGTCGACTACTACTGTTAACGGTTGTGTCGACTACTACTGTTAACGGTTGTGTCGACTACTACTGTTAACGGTTGTGTCAACACTACTGTTAACGGTTGTGTCGACACTACTGTTAACGGTTGTGTCAACACTACTGTTAACGGTTGTTTCGACTACTGCTGTTAACGGTTGTGTCGACTACTACTGTTAACGGTTGTGTCGACTACTACTGTTAACGGTTGTGTCGACTACTACTGTTAACGGTTGTGTCGACTACTACTGTTAACGGTTGTGTCGACTACTACTGCTAACGGTTGTGTCGACACTACTGTTAACGGTTGTGTCGACTACTACTGTTAACGGTTGTGTCGACTACTACTGTTAACGGTTGTGTCGACACTACTGTTAACGGCTGTGTCGACTACTACTGTTAAGGGTTGTGTCAACACTACTGTTAACGATTGTGTCGACTACTACTTTTAACGGTTGTGTCCACACTACTGTTAACGGTTGTGTCGACACTACTGTTAACGGTTGTGTCGACACTACTGTTAACGGTTGTGTCGACACTACTGTTAACAGTTGTGTCGACACTACTGGTAACAGTTGTGTCGACATTACTGTTAATGGTTGTGTCGACACTACTGTTAACGGTTGTGTCGACACTACTGTTAACGGTTAGGCCGACACTACTGTTAACGGTTGTGTCGACACTACTGTTTACAGTTGTGTTGACTACTACTGTTAACGGTTGTGTCAACACTACTGTTAACGGTTGTGTCGACTACTACTGTTAACGGTTGTGTCGACACTTCTGTTAATGGTTGTGTCGATTACTACTGTTAACGATTGTGTCGGCTACTACTGTTAACGGTTGTGTCGACTACTACTGTTAACAGTTGTGTCGACTACTACTG
The DNA here is from genome assembly GCA_030448955.1 of Trichopoda pennipes. NCBI lineage: Eukaryota > Metazoa > Arthropoda > Insecta > Diptera > Tachinidae > Trichopoda > Trichopoda pennipes. The sequence goes on from JASKUP010000405.1 coordinate 14,510, forward strand.
TTAACGGTTTTGTCGAATACTACTGTTAACGGTTGTGTCGACACTACTGTTAACGGTTGTGTCGACACTACTGTTAACGGTTGTGTCGACACTACTGTTAACGGTTGTGTCAACACTACTGTTAACGGTTGTTTCGACTACTGCTGTTAACGGTTGTGTCGACTACTACTGTTAACGGTTGTGTCGACTACTACTGTTAACGGTTGTGTCGACTACTACTGTTAACGGTTGTGTCGACTACTACTGTTAACGGTTGTGTCGACTACTACTGCTAACGGTTGTGTCGACACTACTGTTAACGGTTGTGTCGACTACTACTGTTAACGGTTGTGTCGACTACTACTGTTAACGGTTGTGTCGACACTACTGTTAACGGTTGTGTCGAAACTACTGTTAACGGTTGTGTCGACTACTACTGTTAACGCTTGTGTCGAGTACTACTGTTAACGGTTGTATCGACACTACTGTTAACGGTTGTGTTGTCTACTACTTTTGACGGTTGTGTCGACACTACTGTTAACAGTTGTGTCGACACTACTGTTAACGGTTGTGTCGACACTACTGTTAACGGTTGTGTCGACTACTACTGTTAACGGTTGTGTCGACTACTACTGTTAACGGTTGTGTCGACACTACTGTTAATGGTTGTGTCGATTACTACTGTTAACGGTTGTGTCGACACTACTGTTAATGGTTGTGTCGAGTACTACTGTTAACGGTTGTATCGACACTACTGTTAACAGTTGTGTCGACTACTACT
>JASKUP010000406.1:20000-26120 GCA_030448955.1 Trichopoda pennipes
CTTATTTACGGAGCTACAGCCATTTTAAGTTCTTAATTATTATATAAAAATCGATTTTTTATAGGTGATCACGAATTATGCTTATTTTGCGAAATTCCTCTTATTTACGGAGCTACAGCCATTTTAAGTTCTTAATTTTTATATAAAAATTAATTTTTTGTAGGTGAGCAGGAATTATGCTTATTTTTGCGAAATTCCTCTTATTTACGGAGCTACAGCCATTTTAAGTTCTTAATTATTATATAAAAATCGATTTTTTATAGGTGATCACGAATTATGCTTATTTTGCGAAATTCCTCTTATTTACGGAGCTACAGCCATTTTAAATTCTTAATTATTATATAAAAATCGATTTTTTATAGGTGATACGAATTAGGCTTATTTTTGCGAAATTTCTCTTATTTACGGAGCTACAACCATTTTAAGTTCTTAATTATTATATAAAAATCGATTTTTTATAGGTGATCACGAATTATGCTTATTTTTGCGAAATGCCTCTTATTTCCGGAGCTACAGCCATTTTAAGTTCTTAATTTTTATATAAAAATCGATTTTTTATAAGTGATCACGAATTATGCTTATTTTTGCGAAATTCCTCTTATTTACGGAGCTACAGCCATTTTAAGTTCTTAATTTTTATATAAAAATCGATTTTTTATAGGTGATCACGAATTATGCTTATTTTTGCGAAATTCCTCTTATTTACGGAGCTACAGCCATTTTAAGTTCTTAATTATTATATAAAAATCGATTTTTTATAGGTGATCACGAATTATGCTTATTTTTGTGAAATGCCTCTTATTTACGGAGCTACAGCCATTTTTAAATTCTTAATTTTTATATAAAAATGGATTTTTTATAGGTGATCACGAATTATGCTTATTTTTGCGAAATTCCTCTTATTTACGGAGCTACAGCCATTTTAAGTTCTTAATTATTATATAAAAATGGATTTTTTTTATAGGTGATCACGAATTATGCTTATTTTCGCGAAATTCCTCTTATTTACGGAGCTACAGCCATTTTAAGTTCTTAATTTTTATATAAAAATCGATTTTTTATAGGTGATCACGAACTATGCTTATTTTTGTGAAATTCCTCTTATTTACGGAGCTACAGCCATTTTAAGTTCTTAATTTTTATATAAAAATCGATTTTTTATAGGTGATCACGAATTGTGCTTATTTTTGCGAAATTCCTCTTATTTACGGAGCTAAAGCCATTTTAAGTTCTTAACTTTTATAATAAAAATCGATTTTTTATAGGTGATCACGAATTATGCTTATTTTTGCGAAATTCCTCTTATTTACGGAGCTACAGCCATTTTAAGTTCTTAATTATTATATAAAAATCGATTTTTTATAGGTGATCACGAATTATGCTTATTTTTGCGAAATTCCTCTTATTTACGGAACTACAGCCATTTTAAGTTCTTAATTTTTATATAAAAATCGATTTTTTATAGGTGATCACGAATTATTCTTATTTTTGCGAAATTCCTCTTATTTACGGAGCTACAGCCATTTTAAGTTCTTAATTTTTATATAAAAATCGATTTTTTGTAGGTGATCAGGAATTATGCTTATTTTTGCGAAATTCCTCTTATTTACGGAGCTACAGCCATTTTAAGTTCTTAATTATTATATAAAAATCGATTTTTCATAGGTGATCACGAATTATGCTTATTTTGCGAAATTCCTCTTATTTACGGAGCTACAGCCATTTTAAATTCTTAATTATTATATAAAAATCGATTTTTTATAGGTGATCACGAATTAGGCTTATTTTTGCGAAATTTCTCTTATTTACGGAGCTACAACCATTTTAAGTTCTTAATTATTATATAAAAATCGATTTTTTATAGGTGATCACGAATTATGCTTATTTTTGCGAAATGCCTCTTATTTACGGAGCTACAGCCATTTTAAATTCTTAATTTTTATATAAAAATCGATTTTTTATAAGTGATCACGAATTATGCTTATTTTTGCGAAATTCCTCTTATTTACGGAGCTACAGCCATTTTAAGTTCTTAATTTTTATATAAAAATCGATTTTTTATAGGTGATCACGAATTATGCTTATTTTTGCGAAATTCCTCTTATTTACGGAGCTACAGCCATTTTAAGTTCTTAATTATTATATAAAAATCGATTTTTTATAGGTGATCACGAATTATGCTTATTTTTGTGAAATGCCTCTTATTTACGGAGCTACAGCCATTTTAAGTTCTTAATTTTTATATAAAAATGGATTTTTTATAGGTGATCACGAATTATGCTTATTTTTGCGAAATTCCTCTTATTTACGGAGCTACAGCCATTTTAAGTTCTTAATTATTATATAAAAATCGATTTTTTATAGGTGATCACGAATTATGCTTATTTTGCGAAATTCCTCTTATTTACGGAGCTACAGCCATTTTAAGTTCTTAATTATTATATAAAAATCGATTTTTTATAGGTGATCACGAATTATGCTTATTTTGCGAAATTCCTCTTATTTACGGAGCTACAGCCATTTTAAGTTCTTAATTTTTATATAAAAATTAATTTTTTGTAGGTGAGCAGGAATTATGCTTATTTTTGCGAAATTCCTCTTATTTACGGAGCTACAGCCATTTTAAGTTCTTAATTATTATATAAAAATCGATTTTTTATAGGTGATCACGAATTATGCTTATTTTGCGAAATTCCTCTTATTTACGGAGCTACAGCCATTTTAAATTCTTAATTATTATATAAAAATCGATTTTTTATAGGTGATCACGAATTATGCTTATTTTGCGAAATTCCTCTTATTTACGGAGCTACAGCCATTTTAAGTTCTTAATTTTTATATAAAAATTAATTTTTTGTAGGTGAGCAGGAATTATGCTTATTTTGCGAAATGCCTCTTATTTACGGAACTACAGCCATTTTAAGTTCTTAATTATTATATAAAAATGGATTTTTTTTTATAGGTGATCACGAATTATGCTTATTTTCGCGAAATTCCTCTTATTTACGGAGCTACAGCCATTTTAAGTTCTTAATTATTATATAAAAATCGATTTTTTATAGGTGATCACGAATTATGCTTATTTTGCGAAATTCCTCTTATTTACGGAGCTACAGCCATTTTAAGTTCTTAATTTTTATATAAAAATTAATTTTTTGTAGGTGAGCAGGAATTATGCTTATTTTTGCGAAATTCCTCTTATTTACGGAGCTACAGCCATTTTAAGTTCTTAATTATTATATAAAAATCGATTTTTTATAGGTGATCACGAATTATGCTTATTTTGCGAAATTCCTCTTATTTACGGAGCTACAGCCATTTTAAATTCTTAATTATTATATAAAAATCGATTTTTTATAGGTGATCACGAATTAGGCTTATTTTTGCGAAATTTCTCTTATTTACGGAGCTACAACCATTTTAAGTTCTTAATTATTATATAAAAATCGATTTTTTATAGGTGATCACGAATTATGCTTATTTTTGCGAAATGCCTCTTATTTCCGGAGCTACAGCCATTTTAAGTTCTTAATTTTTATATAAAAATCGATTTTTTATAAGTGATCACGAATTATGCTTATTTTTGCGAAATTCCTCTTATTTACGGAGCTACAGCCATTTTAAGTTCTTAATTTTTATATAAAAATCGATTTTTTATAGGTGATCACGAATTATGCTTATTTTTGCGAAATTCCTCTTATTTACGGAGCTACAGCCATTTTAAGTTCTTAATTATTATATAAAAATCGATTTTTTATAGGTGATCACGAATTATGCTTATTTTTGTGAAATGCCTCTTATTTACGGAGCTACAGCCATTTTAAATTCTTAATTTTTATATAAAAATGGATTTTTTATAGGTGATCACGAATTATGCTTATTTTTGCGAAATTCCTCTTATTTACGGAGCTACAGCCATTTTAAGTTCTTAATTATTATATAAAAATGGATTTTTTTTATAGGTGATCACGAATTATGCTTATTTTCGCGAAATTCCTCTTATTTACGGAGCTACAGCCATTTTAAGTTCTTAATTTTTATATAAAAATCGATTTTTTATAGGTGATCACGAACTATGCTTATTTTTGTGAAATTCCTCTTATTTACGGAGCTACAGCCATTTTAAGTTCTTAATTTTTATATAAAAATCGATTTTTTATAGGTGATCACGAATTGTGCTTATTTTTGCGAAATTCCTCTTATTTACGGAGCTAAAGCCATTTTAAGTTCTTAACTTTTATAATAAAAATCGATTTTTTATAGGTGATCAGGAATTATGCTTATTTTTGCGAAATTCCTCTTATTTACGGAGCTACAGCCATTTTAAGTTCTTAATTATTATATAAAAATCGATTTTTCATAGGTGATCAGGAATTATGCTTATTTTTGTGAAATTCCTCTTATTTACGGAGCTACAGCCATTTTAAGTTCTTAATTTTTATATAAAAATCGATTTTTTATAGGTGATCACGAATTGTGCTTATTTTTGCGAAATTCCTCTTATTTACGGAGCTAAAGCCATTTTAAGTTCTTAACTTTTATAATAAAAATCGATTTTTTGTAGGTGATCAGGAATTATGCTTATTTTTGCGAAATTCCTCTTATTTACGGAGCTACAGCCATTTTAAGTTCTTAATTATTATATAAAAATCGATTTTTCATAGGTGATCACGAATTATGCTTATTTTGCGAAATTCCTCTTATTTACGGAGCTACAGCCATTTTAAATTCTTAATTATTATATAAAAATCGATTTTTTATAGGTGATCACGAATTAGGCTTATTTTTGCGAAATTTCTCTTATTTACGGAGCTACAACCATTTTAAGTTCTTAATTATTATATAAAAATCGATTTTTTATAGGTGATCACGAATTATGCTTATTTTTGCGAAATGCCTCTTATTTACGGAGCTACAGCCATTTTAAATTCTTAATTTTTATATAAAAATCGATTTTTTATAAGTGATCACGAATTATGCTTATTTTTGCGAAATTCCTCTTATTTACGGAGCTACAGCCATTTTAAGTTCTTAATTTTTATATAAAAATCGATTTTTTATAGGTGATCACGAATTATGCTTATTTTTGCGAAATTCCTCTTATTTACGGAGCTACAGCCATTTTAAGTTCTTAATTATTATATAAAAATCGATTTTTTATAGGTGATCACGAATTATGCTTATTTTTGTGAAATGCCTCTTATTTACGGAGCTACAGCCATTTTAAGTTCTTAATTTTTATATAAAAATGGATTTTTTATAGGTGATCACGAATTATGCTTATTTTTGCGAAATTCCTCTTATTTACGGAGCTACAGCCATTTTAAGTTCTTAATTTTTATATAAAAATCGATTTTTTATAGGTGATCACGAACTATGCTTATTTTTGTGAAATTCCTCTTATTTACGGAGCTACAGCCATTTTAAGTTCTTAATTTTTATATAAAAATCGATTTTTTATAGGTGATCACGAATTGTGCTTATTTTTGCGAAATTCCTCTTATTTACGGAGCTACAGCCATTTTAAGTTCTTAATTTTTATATAAAAATCGATTTTTTTAGGTGATCACGAATTACGCTTATTTTTGAAAAATTCCTCTTATTTACGGAACTACAGCCATTTTAAGTTCTTAATTTTTATATAAAAATCGATTTTTTATAGGTGATCACGAATTACGCTTATTTTTGAAAAATTCCTCTTATTTACGGAGCTACAGCCATTTTAAGTTCTTAATTTTTATATAAAAATCGATTTTTTATAGGTGATCACGAATTATGCTTATTTTTGCGAAATTCCTCTTATTTACGGAACTACAGCCATTTTAAGTTCTTAATTATTATATAAAAATCGATTTTTTATAGGTGATCACGAATTATGCTTATTTTTGCGAAATGCCTCTTATTTACGGAGCTACAGCCATTTTAAGTTCTTAATTTTTATATAAAAATCGATTTTTTATAGGTGATCACGAATTATGCTTATTTTTGCGAAATTCCTCTTATTTACGGAGCTACAGCCATTTTAAGTTCTTAATTATTATATAAAAATCGATTTTTTATAGGTGATCACGAATTATGCTTATTTTTGCGAAATGCCTCTTATTTACGGAGCTACAGCCA
>JASKUP010000407.1:0-10557 GCA_030448955.1 Trichopoda pennipes
TTCTCTGGCCGATTATCGGGGTTGGCCCTTTTGGGAGTATCGTAGTGGTTGTAGTTACGCGGCCCCATAACAGGTCAGTTTTATATGGTGGCCAGGATCATTTCACTTTTAATAACACCTACCTGGATAGTTTTTGCAAGTAATGCTTGTATCGGAAGAAGTTTTTCCACAATGACTTTTATTAAAACTAAATTACGAACTTCCTTTCATTTTTATCAAAGCTGTAAATGTATCACTAATTTTTAATTAATTCGCGAATTATGCACTGAATTAGCAAATTTTGAATAAAATTTGATTCAATAAAAATGAATGTGGTAAAAATAATTGCAACTCATTTTGAATTCACATGAATTTGTCAAATGAATTGTAATTCGTTTCCAATTTCAATAAAGTTTTTAAAGTGACTTGCAAGTAATTTCCAATTCATTTAAATTGAATTGATTTTTAATTAATTCCAATGAATTAGAAAAATTAATTCACAATTCATAACCAACTGATTTGAATTAAATTCATTGAAATTTGAATTGATTTTGTAAGTAAGACTGCAGTAAGCATCAATGTCGTGTTGTTATTCAATTAATTTTTTATGTAAAAAACCGAAAGCATTACTCTCGTTTTGTATATCATCTAGTATAGCAAAAAGATAAAAAAAAATTCAAATTCGATTTTCCATTTTTCATTCCTCCTAGATCTGGCTTTTGAATTTGATTGGTTAGAACTCATTTTTATTTCATTCATTTGAATTCAATTCATTATTATAATTCATTTAAATAAATTCAAAATCAATTAAAATCAAACGATATGGAAACAAACTGTGTTTCACTTTAACAAATTTATTTGAATTGGAAACGAATTGAGTATAAAGAGCACACTGAAGATGGCAAATAGCCGAAACCGGTTTGTTCACAAACCAAATTGGAAGAGGGTCGACGTAAAATCATACCCAAATGAATTGAAATTCATTTCTCTTTAATTCGTTTGAATTAATTCAAATTTTATTCAATTCTTTTTTGCTGCCAAAAAAAATTAATTTAAAATTTAACTAATTTCATTAATTCATAAAATGAAAAACTAATGATTCATTTACAGCTCTGATGTTTAGTCAAATGGAAAATAAGAAAACGGAATAATAATATCACAGCGAAAATAATTAGTATTAAAGTTTTAATTCAATAATTGATATGATGGCGTAAAACAATTCTTAGCAAAATATTTTAAGCCTTAATTACAAAAGTAACTTAAATGTATGCATTGATATTATTGTTTTCAACTAAATTTATTAGTTTTATATTTATTTATAATTCATTTCAAGTCCAACATTAATTTTTTAATTAATCAATTCTTTGTGGAAAACTGTTTGAGGGAAGATAAATATGAATTTAACTGTTTTTTTTTTGTAAAGCGAAGTAGCACTTTAGGCAACAATGCCTATTTAGTCAAGTACTGTGCTACATTCTTTAGGAAAGGGATAAAGAAGGAATGCGACAGGTGATGAAAATAGAAGGATAGTTACGGAAATTAACTTACGTATAAGACAGCTAGCTCAGTGACCAGTGACTATGCCTTCATGACTGAGCAGCCCCACCGACAGCCAATTTTTATTTTTGTAGTGAAAAAAAACCAAGAACCCACAACCCCCAGTCCTGTAGCCTACAGGGGCACCTAAGACTTAAACCAATTTTTTTTAACATAGCTAATTTTCCAGTTAACAGAGCACTGTTAAAAGGTTGACGGTAGTTAAATTTGGACTTCATAATTAGAATGCTTAACGAGGGAATATGGGGTGCGGTCCACAATGAGTGCTATGTGTGAAAACTACGCTAGAGTATACTTCTGAATATAAAAGTTAAATATGCAAAACAATTCATAAAATAGAAAAGAATCTGAATTTTATTTATTGAAATTTCGTTGAAAAAGATTAGTGGCCATTATGGAAAAATACGCTTTATACAGATGGTGGTGGTACCAGGGACTACTTATTACTACAACTAATAATTTATACCAAATAATAGAACAGTTTTTATACTTAAAATTTTTATACTTAACGCATACATTTTTTGTTAATTTTTCTCTGCTAAATAACGCACAGTCTTAGCAGTCATACCTGCATAGAGTTAGAGGTTATAATTTCCGGAAAAATCATTGAAAATAAAAGTCATAAATATAGGACAGCATGAACGCTATCTCCTAATAGAGAAAAGCGTGTTCATAAAAAAGTGTTAAAGCCCGCTTAAAAAAAATCTTTTTTTATTTTAAACAAAATTCAAGAAACTACCTTTAACGATAAAAATATTATGCAAAATATTTTTTTTAAATTTACAACTAAAATTTTTGAACTGCGTCCCGATCTAAAAAAAAATAAACTTAAAAAACTGTATCATAGAACTTGACACAAGGGATTACAACAACCATCTTTAATTAATAACAAAATTAATAAAATATATAGAAGACAAACTTTCAACTGCACTGTTAATCACAATTAAAATTAACGCATAATAAAAGAAGAAGAACGACATTAATATTACATTCAATCTAAAGTGGTTGGGCAGAAAAAAAAACGCAAAAATGTCTGAAAAAGTTAAACAAGCAACAAATGCAACAAATATCGGTCTACAGGTAGGAGGAAGAAGACAAAAAGGAAAAGAAATTCAATGACAACAATATAATAATAATGCATAAATTTACTTATAAAGGGTATTTTTTATAAAGGTATAGAATTTTGAAATGAAATAAAGCAAAGATATGAAATTTACTTTATTCGAAAGATACTCTTTTACCGTTATAATTTAAATATGACAGCTGCGGCTGGCCGTATGTCGCAGATTGTTGTCTTCCAAGTGGTCAATAGTTTCAGCAACTGCATAAACCAGCGATTGCAAATATTCCAAAAAAAAAAAACAGTCCACCGGCGTTAAATCGCACCATCTTGAAGGCCAATTCGCCTTCATTAAATCAATTGTGGCACGAGCTGTGTGACGTGTTGCGTCGTTTTGTTGAAATCGCAGCTCTTACACATCAAAGATTGTTTATTTAATGAACGAAAAAAAAAGCCATTAATCATGGTTCTACAGCCGTCATTGTAATAGTTTTGAATAACCCCAATTGTTGAGAACTTCGAGGAATTGACAAATTTATATCTGCTTCAACACTGTGCTTCACGGTTGCGATGTCGAACATGCTTTAGTGTTCGCACATTTTGTGTCGAACTTGTCAATTCAAATTTAATGACCAAATTCTTAATAGCTGACTTAGAAGGACGTTTATATTGTCCGAAAATGTCACGAATTTTGCGAAATGTAACTTTAGCAGAACCACCATTTTCATAGTGGATTTTAATTATTTTAATGTGATTTTCGTGCGAAATGGAATTCATTGAATATGTCGAAAAATTATAACGTTCTAGGTGTTGCCACAATTGAAAAACGAACTTTTTGTTGAAACCCCCAGTACATAGCGCCACAATTCACTGTTTAGAATGTATTGCGCGTATAAAATAATGGGCTTTAGGAACAAGTTTCCTAAATTCATAAGAGCACAATTCGTTGTAGTAACGATAAAACAGTGAAACTCGGTAGGGCAAATCAATAGTGTTGGATACCCTACTGTTAACGAGTAGGCTGTACATGGTGTAGTAGCGAAAAAAGTAGTGTAGTTGTGTTCGCACATTTTGTGTCGAAACTGTGGATTCAAATTTAATTACATAATTTTTAATAGCGGTCCCAGAGGATTGTGTTGTACAAAAATATCACGAATTTTACGAAATGTAACTTTAACAGAACCACCCACCATTTTCATAGTGGATTTTTATTATTTTAATTCCATTTTCGTGCGAAATTGAAGTCATTACAACAATTGTCAATGCGTCTACTGGAAATACGTAAAAAAACTGTTATGTTGTTGGGGTTGTCACAATTGAAAAACAAACTTCTTGTTGAAAAACCCAATATAATGTGTGTGCAAATAATTTGTAAAATGGTTAACTTTAACGTCCACCTTTTAATTTAATAGAGAGTTCTGTTAAAACCCTAACAGCACTGTTAAAGGAATCAAAATTCGGGTAATGCCTCCAAATCGAAATTATCATGGAATCAACAAAAGTTGGCAAAAACATGATAATTAGAATTTGTTTGCCAGATTTTCCATACATTTCTAGCATTACGAGTTAGAACAGGTTTTTTGGGCATTTTAAATACTAAAATTGCAGATTCTCCGAGGACTTTTTCATGGAAGCAATGAAAGATGTCAAAACCATTTCTAAATGCCAGGGAGGAATTTTAAACAGTGTGACTTAGAAGGGGTTTTTGAAGATTTAAAAAAAGGATGTGTAAATAAAGCCTATGAAAATAGTACTCTTTTTTTATAAGATTAAATATTGTAAAAGATTTCGTATATAGAAAGTACCTTCTGCAAGTTATCTTTCCTTAAAATTATCTTAAAAGAATTTGTTCAAAAATAAAAGGTCATGAAAAATTCTTTTTCTAAATTAAATATATTTCCTACTTGGCTACATATTAGTTTTATATAAAAAGTAATTTCAAAAAAAAACTATTTTTCTAAAAAGCATATTTAAAAAAGTACTTTTAAGAAAAAATCAATTTTGGTAGAACTTTTAATGCAAAATATTTTTTTTAGTTTCTTAAAGCAGCATAATTTATATAAAATAATGTTTTAATAATTATATAATTTGTATAACCATAATAAAAGTACTTTTCATAGCTCACATCAAAAGTATCTTTTATAAAATGTATAATTTATTTAAGAAAAAAATAAAGAAATACTTTAAAAAGTTAGTGTTGACAAATGGAAAAATTGTTTTCCAACAAAATTTTTCGCAAATAATTTTTTATATAAAAAAATGTAAAAAAGTGTTTTTTGTAAAAAGTACATTTTGTACGCTTTGTGCATTTGTAGCCAAAAACTGCATTACATTTTGCTTGATTTTAAATCAGGGTTTTCTTAGGAAATTAATGCTTCATTTAATCAAATCTTTCTTTAAGAAATATTACGAACTTAAGCATAAATAAAAATTTTTCATTCCACTATATTCACAACAACATTCAGTTAATAACATTAACGCAAAATATATCAAAATAACTGTCATTGAGATCTTTGATTGAAAAAAAGCTATAACAGAGAGCATAATTTTGTAAAACAGATATGTAAAAATAACCTTGTATAACCAGCATCTTCAGTAAAAAGGACAGAACTTTGTATAAAAAGTACCATCAAAAAAAAGAATTGTATCTAAAAACGGGAATTTTTATAAATCGTTATAAAAATTATATTTTTTAAATTAAAAAAAGGTACTTTTTTATGAAAAGAACCTTTTACAAAATGTACTGGGCAAAAATAATACCTTTTTTTAAAAAGATTTTTACTAAAATAAATTTTAACTCTCACACCCTGCATAAGACAGACACCATTTAAATTTGTCTTTTTTTTATTATATATATTTATAAATATATATACGTCAATGTCATGTTACTATCGGAACACCTCTCATTAATTTTAATTTTGTTAAAAGCAGACCCCAGTAAATACTCTGAGCAAATTTTAACAGGCTTAAAGGAAATACTTTTTGTTTTTAAAATTAGTTATTATTTTATTATTTTATAATAGGGACACCCTTTATATAGGGTCCACCAAATAACTTTTTTTTTTAAATGCTATAAACAAAACTATACAGCTTCGGCTGTGTGGCACGTAGCGCCGTCCTGTTGAAACCAAATGTTGCCAATACCCACCCTCCTCTTCAATTTTTGTAAACAAAAATTCGTTCAACATGGCCCGATAACGAGCGTCATTGACTGTAACGGCCACTCCTGAAAAATGTCCCGATTATGCCTTTGGACCAAAATCCGCACCAAACAGTGACCCGTTTTGGGCGTCGTCGTTCATCTGAAAAGCTGATTTTTTTTGCAAAATCGGCATCTTCTGTAAGTTGATCACAGGCCCACTTAGCGAAGAGTTGCTGAAGCGTATAAACAACCATCTTCGTTCAGCGAAAGGATATAACTAATTATCTGTCAAATCAAACATGAGCTAAGTGTTACCATTCACGAAATAAGCACTAGTTGAAAAAAAATGTTAGATGGCGGACCCGTTAGTTTAGTTCCAATTTAAAATTTTTGTACTTTTTTTATAGCCTGTTTGCGTTTTGTAGTTTATAAATTAAGCAAATTAGACACGTCACTATTGGAAAACCCTTTAATTCACAGTGGTTTATTTTTCCACTTGCAACTATAGCGCAACTAGTTTTACTGGCGCTACAAATTTCACTTATTTGCCTATTCCAGTTTTAGAAAATAACAAAATGTTGATTTATATTACATTACTTGAGGAACACCCTTTAATTTTTAATATTTATTAGCGACTATAATATAAATCTTCTGTAAAAATCTGAACAGTTTGTTGTTTATTACAATTTTAAAGATAAAAAAGCCTGTGACAAGTGGAGAGAGAGAGAGAGAGAGAAACGGACCTAAATTGTAGCGAAAACAATAGGGTTACGTTTTTATACACTTTCGTGCAAGGGATACCCTAAAAATTTTATATAAAATAATATTTTTATGGATACAAATCCAAGTACCCCAGTAATTTCATAATTAAACAGTGGACGCAATAAAACCAAAAAGAAAAAGTTTTCCAAATGAGTGAGTGATAAGTGAGTTTTTACCTGGAGGTGGGGGGAGCAAGAAGAGCAAACTGATGTAAAAATCAAATAACCTGCTAAAACACACTAACACATTTAGATGCACAAATGTTCGTTCATTCGTTCGTTCGTACTCCCTTGCACGATTTTTAGTTTGTCATTTTCCTTGTTGCTCATTTATTTAAACAACACAAATGATAATGAGCAACAAGGGAGTAGTTTATGACAAATTCACAAATACAAATGACAAGAGCAACAACGACAAATAACACTAATAACAATAATAGTGATAATGACTATAATGTTGATGGTATCGCTGCTGCTCCAAGGTCCTAATGGAATGAATACTGATGATAAAAATGATAATGACTATGATACCGATAGCGGTAGCGATAGTGATACGTTTAATGTGATGTCTTCAATGAAATTAAAGAAGAGAAAAACAAACACAAAAAAAAACAGAAATTTAAAACAAAAGTTTACCTGTTTCTGTGTCTCAAGATTATCATTGCTAGAAAGGAAGTCCTTGTTGGCAGGTGATGGCATCGCATTTAAATTATTTTCAAAATTTAAAGCACCAACAGTAAAAATATCATCCAACCATTTCATTTCATCGGCACTTAGGTGAGGTGCACCTGTGGTTGTTGTGGAAGTTGTTGTCGATGATGAAATTATTTCATGTTGTGAGGAGTCTAACGCTTGGTTAGCATCAGCCCCATCATCTCCGGTTGTGGTTTGTTCTATATTTGCCGAGTAGGAGGTAGAAGATTCATCATACTCTTGCTCATTCTTGTAAACATTGTCTGTTGCTGTAGTTGTTGTTTCCAGAGTTTCTTGTCTTTCCTGCTCTTCAACAAATGCTGATTTTTCTGTACTTGTAGTAGTGCTGGTGCTGGTGCTGGTGATGGTGCTAGTACTTATGGTTGGTGTTGTAAACTTGTTTGATGGCATACGTTTGTAACTAATAGCAGAAGAAATTATTTGATCTTCTAAACGTTTCATTTCATCATTGGAAAGTTCATTGCGAGAACCTCCATTAAAAATAGTACTCTTAACATACTTATCATTGATAATGTTGGCTGGCAAGGGGGTAGCGTTGCCACCTGTCGCCTCAGCTGTACAATTAGAATATTGCAATTCTCTAACTTTGTCACCCCATTCGGTGCGTAGCCAAGGCTTTTCCAATATAACTAAACGACATATAATTTCGGCATTATTGTCTTCTGTATTGATGGCATTCAGCAAAATTTCGTAGCGCACTCCATTTATAATTTCCCTAAAAGCATCGATTATATTGATGAAATTCATGGAGAGTGGCAAGAATGTCATGGCAATATTTTGCACACCAATTAAGTTGGGCGAAAGATATTCGCGTTCCCCTGGATTTAATACATGCACATATTTAATGGGCTCCTCTGATACAGGTTGTTGTATCGTTTGTGTTGCATCTTCTGCCTGTTGTTGTTGCGTTGTCATCCACACAAACATTGTAGTTAGTCATTTCACACATTGTACCAGCGAAGGGCGAAATTGTTATTATTTTGATGGTAATTTACACGTTTTATTTTTTTGTTGTTTTTGTTTTATGCAGTTTTCGTAGAACGACAAAATCATAAAAGATACAAACAAATACACACACAGAGGAAGACAGAAGATGGGTAAAAAGGTGTGTCAGTTTAGAAGAGCGTATAAAGAAAACAAAACAAGGAACTTTAAGCATATTTCGTGTTTCTTAACATTAATTTGCAAAAGGGCAATTTAAGCCATAAAAGAAATACATGTATCGGGTTTTACAACAAGAAGTTTGTTTTTTTTTTAATTGTGGCAACACCAACCAACAAGATGACAGTTTTGAAATTTAGTTTTTTGACGTATTCGCTGTAAAGAATGAATTCAATTTCACACGAAAATTGCATAAAAAATAATTGAAATTCACTATGAAAATGGTGACTCTGTTAAATTTATATTTCATAAAATTCGTGATATTTTCGGAGACCGCTAAGAAGAATTTGGTCCTTATTATTTGAGTCGACAGGCTCGATACAAAATATGCGAACACTAATGCGTGTTCGTGCGGGTCGTTCAACTGAAAATATCGCAACCATGAGCCACAGTGTTAAAGCAGATCCAAATTCATCAATTCCTCGACGTTCTTAACAAATGGGATTATCCAAAATCACCACGGCGAATGTCGCGTAAGAATTTGACTTTGAAGCTTTACAAGGTTCATTCGCTTAATTCGCCGTAGATTCGCTTAATTCATCCAGGGACAACTGGGTGGTTTTTCTGAAAAAAATATTTTCTCAGACGAAGCCCATTTTCACTTGTCGGGATAAGTCAACAAACAAAACTGCCACAGTTGGGTTTCTGAAAATCCTAAAGTCTTTGCATGCTACAGGTGTCACTGTATGGTGCACTATGTGGTCTGAAGGCGTGATTGGGCCGCTTTTTTCGAAGGTGAGATTGGAACACGCTATCGCGGGATGCTAAGAATCCAGTTCTGGCCTATTATTACGATGTGAATATCACTGACATGTGATTTCAACAGGACGGTGCCATATGTCACGCAGCCAATGAAACGATCAATGTATTGCAAACCAAATTTCCCGATGACGTAATATCACTACAATCAGCAGTTAAGTGGCCAGCCAAATCGTGTGATTTAACACCCCTGGAATATTTTTTGGCGGCTATGTGAAGGATAGAGTCAATACGGAGCCAATCGAATTGTTTTCAACCTTAAAACGCAAAATCCGTGATGTGATTTACGAAATAGGATCGCCATTTTGCCAAAAAGTGAAAGAAGCGACATTTGTCAGCATGGTCATGGTGGACATTTGGCAGATATCATTTTTCATTCATAATTTCCGAGCTGTTTTCTTCGTAATGCAATAAAAATTTGAATCATCATAATCTAAATTTTTTTTTAATTTTGTTTTAGAAAACAAACTTCTTGCTGGAAAACCCTTTATTTTGTTTGTGTAAGTTTGTAGCATTAAATAGGCAAAGCGAAATTTAAGTGTAATTATACCCATAAATGTGATGTGAGGTGGATATGTGAAGATGTTAATGTGATGGTTTTGGTGTTGGTGCTAAATGTCAAACGATCAAATGTTCAAAACTTAAAAGCAACACAAACAAGCTAAACATTTTAGATGTATTGAATGAAATGTCTTGTATCAAACTGTCAAAATTCAAAGGGTTAAGAGTTGATGTGTCTTTAAGCAAAATGTTATGGTGTCAAAAACACTGTCAAATCCAAATTATGTATTTTTAGCTTTGTAATCATGTAATTCTTGGTTAAACATATGCCTAATGTAAAAAATGTGTATGTGGCTGTGGTTGTGGCTGCGACTGTGGCTGCGGCTGTGTAGTTGTGTGGTGTGTAAAAATTATTGTGCATTGAAATTGTTCATTTATTATTCTTTAAACAATTAAGAATTAAATAAGTCTTAAGCAATTTAATTGTTTAGTAATAACACAAGCTTTATAAAGAGGCGCCTGACTCTAAAATATATCTTCCATGCAGAATTAGTATTTAAAATGATAATATAAATATTAAATTTCTGAAGCAGTTATAATCGAATATAATTTAATAATTTCACAGGAACTTAAAAACCATAATCCTTTGGAAAATATTTAATAACTCAAACAATGTTTTGATGTACCTGCATCCAATGTTTAGAAAAATTAAATACCGAAATTCCCAATTTTTAGCACAAAAAGTCCCAAAACTACAATTTTGTAGACTTTCACCCCTAAAGTCTACATTTGGCAAAACTAACAAGAGTTTTCGAGTGGCGTAAGTTTTGAATCATTTTACACTGCTCTTAAAAGGCCTGGAAAGTTCAAAATAAAAACTAAAATTATCGATCCACTCCAATTACCCCAAACCCCCCCCCCCT